>KN504032.1:29418-44965 GCA_000787155.1 Scartelaos histophorus | reverse complement strand
AGCAGGACTTAAAATTCAAAATCTGATTGAATAAATGATCTTCCATATATCTGCCGGTATCCGATATCAAGGCAGGAAGAGGGTCTGAAAATATTATTTATATTACCCAGATGTGTTTTGTAACTTATTTATCATATAAAGTAACTACAGAGCAGCTTTGAAAAAACATATGTTCAATAATACAATGTGTTTTGGGCCAACATTGACCTGTAAATTGTCTTATCTGGGAACCGATATCAGATCCCAGTATTGTATTGGTACATCCCGTACATACCAGTGCCGTATTGGACACAAGATGCTGACCTCCCCCACCAGAAAAGTGACCTAGTGTATCTAAGAGCTTTCATATTAAAATAAATACAAAAAAGTGCTTTGTCATCAGACATTTTGAAAACCGCAGCTGAAACACTCCCTTTTCTTTCCACCATTTGGTGAATACTGTACTAAATAGTTAAAACGATCTCCCTTTTTACTGGAAACGTTAAGCTTTTGTGGTTAGACATGCCTGACGTGCCTCTTTGTGTTGGCAGATGCTTGTGTATTCTTCTCAATGATAAATCAAGTCAGCTGCAGACGTACAATAACACGGACTATAGGACAGTAATAAATAAATCACGCCACACTGGAGGGTTTCCAATTAGGCCCATTTAAAACACTGACAGAAGAGTGAAAGCAGGAAACTGGTTCAACACATGGGCCCCGATCAACCAATTTATATAGGACAGAGGAGAGGGGAAAAGAGAGAGAGGGAGGAGAGAACGAGGGAGGGGGGTCGGGAGAAATAAAAGGGGATAGAGAGAGAAAAGAGGGTATAGGGAGGGGGCGTAAGAGAGAGAGAAAGAAAGAAAGAGGTAAATAGGGGGAGGAGGGGAGAGAAAAAGATGGAAGGAGAAGAGGATGGGAGGGAGAGAGGGTTTGGGGAATAGAGAAATAAAGTGATGGCGGGGGGAGGCTGATAGAGAGAGAGGGAGAGATAAATAAATGTGCTGACAGGACAGTATGAGGAGCCATGTTTTGCTTTGGTGGTGGGGACTGCCCCGAGCTCTGTGTGAATGTGTGAGAGACGCACTTCACTGTAAAAATAAATGGTGGGTAATAAATATCCCCCAGGCTGATGAAAAGTTTAAGAGGAAGCAGGAAGTCAGTTCTTCGGTTGTCTGTTCCATGAGTCAGAGTAACACAGTCTTTGTACCAAATACAAGCCTGGTGCGGTTTGGACCCCGCAAGAATCCCAAAGTCAATCAAATCAATGCACTCGGAACACCGCAAGGAACAGGTCTGTGGAAAGACTATGGAATTTCAGCCATTTCCATCTGGCCTCTTTATCGGAAGCGATTTGGGGAGACTATATCAGTACTTATCTGTGTTTTTGTTTAAATCCATTTGAATCTGCAGTGCTTTGGCAAATGTGCATTGCACTACAAAATGGTGTGACAGTCTATAGGTAAAAAAAGTGATATCGATCAAAAAATTGCCTTTAAATATTGCAATTTTTTATAGAAATAGTTGGGTATGTATCTTTTTAGCGTGAAATTTAATTAAAATCTCAGCACCTCCACACCAAATGGGCGAAATGAGACCCCCTGGAGAGCCAAGTTTAGTTTAGACCCCACTTTGGGCACCCCCGGATTTAAAGGAAAGATATACTGTAGAAGCAGCAATACATCTGCTGTACGTTTTCTGCGTCTAATCAAAAAGTGCTTTATTGGCCGATAATCAGGAAGTGTGCATTAGCATTCTAGTTGTTGTTAGATTTACCACCACGGCAGAACTCCACTCTTGTCTTAAGAGTTGTGAGTTGCTTATATAAACTGATTGAGGTGGATAATTAGGATGCTCAGAATGTGTAAGTTAAGTGAGGAATGACTTGGACCACTGTGTTTGAAATATTTTAATGTTTCTCAATGATAAAAATCAGGTACAAGGTGTAACAGTTTTAACAATTTTCATTTTTTTGGTCTTATACTTTGGCGATTGCCTTTGTCTGATCCGATCGTCCTTCCTCCGCCCACCACCGGCAGCGCCACTCCTCCGTGGGTCTCTGTGCCAACGCCAGTCAGGCTTAGACTGTGACAAACTGTCCAAGGGGCTGAGGGAACATCTTTATGAAAATGCATGTGCAGCTCGTGAAGCTCGTGTGTTGTGCTGCACTGGGGAGTCTGCTGTGATCCATTGTCTGAATGTGTCCCCAGTGAAATTTTGACTTTGAAAAACATTGACAAGGCGCTGCCAAAACCCGGTCTATAGAGAGGCCCATTTGAATCTACTCCCTCCTCTCGCGTACACCCGGATTTCTTATCTTCCACTATTCCTTTGTCCAGGTTTTGTCTGTTTTCTGATCTCCCCGCTCCTTTGTGCTCAGTGTAAAAAATGCAATCTATGTGTTTTTGTTATATAGTGAAAAATGTGTTTTGGAGCTTCAGGGTGCGTAATGTAGCAGTGCTTCTCAAACTGTGGTATCCTTTTTTTTCAGTTTATATATATTTTTATTTTATAGTTTAAACTAGAATTTCAACTTAAAACTATTTTTGTAGTTAATTATGAACTTGATTTATTCGAGGTTTAGATCTAGATGAGAATTTGTTTAGTCCCAAATTGCCCCTGGTTTGTCCAGTTTCTTTAGTCCATTAAGCGTAGATTTCTTGTTGGCCAATAAATTCTGGAAAGATTTTTTTTATGCTTGAGAGTTGCTAATACCAACAGTAATTATTATGTGGGCCACAAGTGAAAAAGTTTGAGGACCTCTGAAGGAAACAATATGCCGCAGTTAGTTTCATCTTTGAGCCATCATGTCTAAATCAAATGGGCAACTGGCATAAAACTGCACTGATATTTATTACAGCATTATTATTTTATTTGATATTTTTATATTATATTTTATTTATTTATAGTTTTCATTGTACAACTTTTTTTTTGTATTTCACATTCATTTTGTCTTTATTAATATCTTTCCTCATGACAATTATTGCACACATCTGGAAGCTTCTTTATTAACACAATACGCGAACAAGATCTCTAAACTGTGTAGTTAAATTGATAAATAAAAGTGTTTTGACCCAGGACAGGTACTGTGTTTCTGGATTTCATACATATATATCCTGTAGTACATACGGTACATATTAAAAATAACTAAACTTGACTTCAGAATCATATTTGAGTAACATTGTATTGCATTTTTCTTTACTTCACTTATGACTTTCTGCAGCAGACAGAGACACAGACCACCTCCGCTGTCTCTATTGTTTTTGCATTTCCCGACATGTCATTGTACTTTCATGCTCTGTACCTCTGCGTACCGAATGCCCTTTGACCCCTTCCCGTCTGCGGAGCGCTAAATAAATAAATAAAAGTTGAGGCGTAATCACAAGATGGCCGATGCTGTCTTCTTTGGCTGCTTTGTCCATTTATCTGCATCAAGGCTCACTTTAATCAAAAGGACATGTACTTTACGGTATATAGGAGAAGTATGGCGGGGTGGAGGGAGAGCGGAGGAGCGAGATGTAATTTGTTTCTGGACTAATCACTGTTATAGTCTGTGATGGATTCATTTTCAAAGGGGGTTTGTGTCTCGGGGGATGAGTGGATGTGAAAGTAAGTGTATAGCTCTCCATTGGATTAGCCGGAGTACTCAGTCAGTGCGGTTCTATAAGGAGCACGTAGACAGTCAGATAAAGAAAAATACAGTATGTCTTTACGTTAAGATTGATCGTAACAAATGCGTAGCTGGAGGATATTAAAGGCGCACTATGTTATTGTTTTGCTAACAGTTACCACAGTACGGCATTGCATTTATCTTGTCTTACGTTCATTTAATTGCATTTTATTGCTTTAAAAATACGTCAAAAAACAGCCATAACTCTTGTACCTTGGCTTGGTCGAGTCAGGAGTGTTTATCCACTGATTCAAACTCCCACAGACAAAAACACTAGGTGGTGTATGAATGCGTGTGTGTGAGTGGGTGATTCTTCCTGTACAAATTCTTGCAAAATTCAAAAAATATAACTCCTCTTTTCTTTTACCTGAGTTACATAATAGTTTGGTGCTTCGATTGCATCTTCTGTAAAAATCCACGCTGTTTCTCAGTCTTTTATGTCCACCCCCATCTTTTTATGTGTTTGTTTTTGATGCAAACGGACTTGTCAATCACGCCCTCTGAAATCAATATGATACAGCTCCAGATCCGCTCGTCTCTGTAAAGTTTTATGAAAGTATGTACTCTGGCCTGGTCAGATAGGAACACTTAAATCTATCAGAAAATTACTTAAAAGCAATGAAATTATCTCGTTGCATTGACAGATGATTTTATTTGACAGGTTAGCTTAAAATAAACTACCTATAGATTGTTAAAATTGACTCACAGAATCAGTTTTGTCTTTTTCCCAGGGTTTATATGAGTCCAATCCGTTCTAGAGTTAATTTAATATTTTTGGAAATGTTAAATTAACTCTAACTTTAACACTGGACCAAAGTTCCTGTTAACCCCGAAATCAAGAGTTAGTAAATGGATAACACTTTGTAGGGTTATCCTGATTTAGGTAATAACACACAGAGGTGTTCTATTTTTACACTTTATTTTAGTTAATTTAAGATGAATGTATGTACAAAACTGGTTCAAACTGGTCTTCTGTCACAGGACTGAAGTGGTGGGTGGGAGATGCCAAATTAACACTAGTGGAAGTTGAATTAACACTAGAGGAAGTGGAATTAACACTAGGGGAAGTTGTATTAACACTAGGGGAAGTTGAAGTAACACTAGGGGAAGTGGAATTAACACTATGGGAGTTCAGTTAACACTGGGAAGTTGAATTAACAGTAGTGGAAGTTTAATGAACACTATGGGAAGTTGAATTAACATTAGGGAAAGTTGAATGAACACTAGGGGAAGTTGAATTAACAGTAGTCAAAGTTGAATTAACACTATGGGAAGTTGAATTAACACTAGTGGAAGTTGAATTAACATTAGGGAAAGTTGAATGAACACTAGGGGAAATTGATTGAACACTAGGGGAAGTTGAATTAACACTAGTGGAAGTTGAATTAACATTAGGGAAAGTTGAATGAACACTAGGGGAAGTTGATTGAACACTAGGGGAAGTTGAATGAACACTAGAGGAAGTTGAATGAACACTAGAGGAAGTTGAATTAACACTAGGGGAAGTTGAATTAACTCCACCCATATCAACTCCCCCAAATAACTCCAAGCTGAACCCCCATTTAACTTTCAAATAGTTAAAATAACACTTTGAATTAACAACAACTCTGAAATATTTTACCCTGAAATTTTAAGTTTTTGCTGTGTAGAATTAAGCAGTCTCAGGACTAGAAAGTTGATAATAAATCTGAAACAAGATGAATTACCTGATATAAGTTTAAAATCTTGGTCAGATCAAGTGCAGAGGTGAAGAGCTACATAAAGACGGGACTATTTGCCAAATATCACACCTCATATAGTCGAACCGTAAACTACACTCTTGTATTTGCCGTGTGACGTCCCCCGATTCCAGCAGTTGTAATTGTTGTCTCCACTCGTTCAGTTCATCCCACTGCTCTGACTGGAGCTGTGACTGGAGTCTTGATTGAAAGGCATGAGTGAAGAAGCACCACTGTACTGTGTGTCTCTGTGGTGCCTGGCTTTAAATAGCATCTGTCTCTGCGAGCGACTAAAGACCGTACTGCTCCAGAGGAAGTAGTTGTGCAGTTAATCAAGCGCTTTGTTAGTGCTCGCCTGCCTCAGCTAAGCCTCTCCTTGGTGTAATTTTGACTTTGAAAGTAGCACGGTGCCTTCCTGCCAACAAAATAGCCCTGGGATATCTTGGCACTCTTTATCGTAATGTTTTTCATTTTTCTTATGTTTTGTTTTCCTCCTCGCTCGCTTGTTATCAGTCCCATTCTGTGGCTGCTTCATTGTTTCTCAAATAGCAATCTTCGCAGTGTCCTTTTTTCCCCCGTTGCCAACTACCACGTATAAGTCATTACATTACAACTGTAGGATGGCCAAGTGAGATGGTTTTAAATGGTTTGCAACACTGCCACCGCGTATTCCACTGACAATATAAGTAGCGCTCTGAAAAACAAGCATTTTGTGGTATCAAAAAGGAGTTATGATACTTCCGATAGAATATTTTGGTCTTGAAAATAAAAGTGGGAAATAGTTTAAAAGTTTGCATCCCAAGTGAGTCTAAAAGCTGCAAAGAAATGATAAAACTTCCAAATATGCTCTTATATTATTCCATTACTATTATTTTGAGTTGATAATGATTAATATGTCTAGGTAAGAACACTTCACTTTGGTTTCCTTTGCTTATAAGAACTTTTCATAACTTTTAAAGGCCTGAGCTTTAGCTGACGTGGCAATGCTAACAATAACTAGCATGTTAACAAAGCACATACTGATTCTAAGACAATAAAACTCTTCATCATTAGGTGCAGATGGTATAACGGACACATTTTGACCTCAGAGCTGCTTATACAATATATTTGCACTAAGGTTTGAGTAAGTTTGAGTAACCATTTATCCTCCAAAGGTAAAAATGCTCTGTTCTACCTTGTGATGTCATGAAGCAGTAGTTTTCAAGTTCACTTTGCTACCGTTTACCTTTTGTTCAGTAAATTCCTACAGGCTCTATTCACGTTATGTCACAAACCAGGAAATATTTGGAAAGATGCGATTACAACTTCCAGTGGGCTCTGTTCATTGTCTGTCAAAATCTAGGAAAAATTAGAAAATGGCTCAGTTTTCTTCCTCTAAATGTAACTGTAGCGACAATTAAAACCATCCTGTTCCTCACATAACTACAGTGGAAGTTGTAATCGTCATCTTGGTTTGTGACGTAAGCTTGAATAGAGACCATTGTGAAATTATCCAGAGGATTCTCATGAAGATGTCTATACTTTAAAAGCACCGTCGAGCACTTCCTGTATTACCACATGACATCACAACGTACTCGGCAAAAAGTGGACTGTTAAAATTGACTCTCACGAAATCAAATTTAACATTTGCTCAGGGCTTATATGAGTCCAATCTGTTTTAGAGTTAATTTAACAGTTTTGGAAATGTTAATTAACAATGGACCAAAGTTTAACGTCGAAATCAAATAAAAATATTAACACTCTGAGAGAAAACATATAACACTTTGTAGAGTTATCCTGATTTCACTAAACAACACACAGTTTTTTTAATTTTTATTTTATTTTCATTTATTTATGTATTGTTTTATTTTATTTTTACTCTAACAAGATGAAGTTATGTTCAAAACTGGAGGTTGTTGTGGGTGGGAGGTGCCAAATTAACACTGAGGGAAGTTGCATTAACTTCAGTCATATCAACTCTGGCAAATAACCCCAACTCAAACCCTCAATTAACTTTCAAATAGTTAACATAACACTTTTTGTGTTAAAAACAACTCTGAAACAATTTACCCCAAAATTTTAACCCACCAGTTTTACTGTGTAGTACAGAGTGTTTGATGTTTGAGAGAAGAACACAGCCTAAATAAAAACCACAACTCCAGTTTTGTTTCTGATGAGGAAACAGCGTTATAACACAGATCAGAAAATAGCTTAATATGAGCTCTTTAATGTAAGTTGAAAAGTTACACAGTGCACCTTTAAATTGCACTAAGTCTCTCTGTCTATAGATCAATCTTACCCAGTGCCAAAGCAGCCACAGTGAGCCCATGCATTTTCCCCCCAGCGCTCATACATTACCTCCCTCATAGTGTTTTTCCTGCCTTCCTCTCCCCTCCCCCTCGCTCTCCCCTCTATCTCGTTCTTTAAAAGCAGCTTAATTCGATCATCTTGCAGTCGGACAGCTGTAATTACATTTATGACACAAATCCTGCTACTCACAGCAAACTACTTTGTGAGCCCCGATCCGCCGGTGTCCGCTCCGGCTTTTACTCAGGCTTCAGCCCTCATCCCGCTATTCATTTGAGTCCAAACCCAATTTGTTTGAACTGACATATCACTCCTGCTGTCTATAGACCACGTGGCTGTACAAACCCAACTGACTCCTATTAACCTCAAAGGATTATTTTCACTTCTGCTGCATTCACTTTCAATGACATTTTAGTGAGGCGTAGGAGGCCATTTTTGCAATTAACTCAGTGTTTATCTTTGCCATGCCATAATATCAACAGGTTTTAACGTACTGTATTTTCCTGGCTTCATTTCAAAGTGCAAATATATGCTTATTGCCTACATTATTCCATAGCAAGCATTTATCTTAGATCTTGCTTATCCATGGGTTTTATTATGACTTAAAACCAGGACTGTTTCCATGTTCCACTTTTTTAATGGTCAAAACGTCTCAAAATGTGACTTATAACAGAAAGGTGACTGAATGCATTACAAATTTTTTAAAAAGTGGATTTTTAAGTGCCCCTCGTGACTAACTGGCATTGACTTGACTTCCCATTTGGACAACTTCACACCCATCTGGACTGCATACCGTTGTTGTGTCCTTAGGCAACACACTGCCTCCTCTCGCCGTATGATTGTGCGTAAATGAGCCATCGGTGAACACTGGTTTGCACTTATTGGTGGTGATGTTTTTTAGCCAGCCCCAGGACAAATGTAGCTACAGAATTATCTTGTCCAGTAGGTTTTACGCTGCACCACTTAGAGGGTGAAAATATACTGGATTTTGTAAGACCTAGAAAAGGAAGATAATTATGTTTTAACTACTAAACAGATTCGATTTTTGCAACACTGTCAAGCTTGGGTATTTATCTAGTGATCTATGCCTCCTTTTTTGCAAGTCCAATGAAATGTATTTGTGTAGCACATTTTTAAACTGATATGGTACAGTGTAAAAAGCTTGGCCAAAATTCAGTTAAAAAGTTCAAATTTCATAATAATTCACCACATTTCACCTTTAGTACCTCTGACCTCCATGGAATCAAATAATTTTTTGAGAAATCATTAGTTATTCTGCATGTTTTTTTTGCTTAAAGTGTTAAAATGTCATGTGGTGCGACCGTCCGTTATTCAGCATGTTTTTTGTGCTTAAAGTGTTAAAATGTCATGTGGTGCGAACGTCCACCCTTAAATGCTAATTTTTAAACTTTTGTAATGAATTTTCTGCAGTGTTTTTAGTCCCACATGAAATTTCAGCTTTCATGAATAGATATTTCCCCCATAATGTTCTAACAAATATTGTCCAAGTGCGTAAATTTTTTCAGATTTCATGTTTTCATGTTTTCAAATATCAATATCAAGTGTATGTATTATACTCAGAACTTAGATTAACATCCCAACCATGTTTTAGAAAATAAAACAATTTTAAGGTTATTCTCGGTCGCACCACATGACATCTTTTAAGTTCGTAGCCAATTCATATAATATTCATTTCATTTTCATATAATATAAATGTCAAACAGATTTATGCACCTGACATTGTAAATATTTGAAAAAGTTCAATTGAAACTAGATTTTAAAATTTGGTTGTTGAAAATCCTTATACGTCATTGACCCATAAACACTTAAATCTATCAGAAACTGGCTTAAAAGTAGTGAAATTATCCGTCCATGCAGCAAGATCATTTTAGTTGACAAATTATCTTAAAATAAACCACTTCTAGACTAGAATTAACCAGCCTCAGAACTAGTAAATTGATAATAAATCTGAAAACAACATGAATAAAATGATGTAAGTTTTAAAATCAGATACATTTGCGGTGTAAATTTAGCATATTAATTTAGCATATATTTTAAGATGGATGCCCTTCCCGACACATGTGTCTGTTTACCCCGGGGCACAGAGAGAGGACGCACCAGCATCATTTCAAACATGTGTATTCCAAATCATTCACAAAACAGAACACAATCTGTTTAAATCCTGTGTATCAAACTCTGTCATGAGAAAACAATCTGCTGGTTGTGCTGCTTCCCCTGTCAACACTGCTGCTCTGCATTATGTATGGGCCTGTGTGTGTTTAGCTGATGGCCCTTTAAATAGATGCGCCTGTCACATCAACCCTCTCTCTTTCTCTCTCTCTCTCTCTCTCTCCCCCTTTTTGTTATTTTCATCCCCCTTTCTCCCTGTCTCTTCTCTCTCTGTGTTCTTATTTCCATCTTTCTCTTTTCCTCTCTCTCTTTCTCATTTACTCTTCTCTTTTTCACTCTCCCCCTTTTTTCTCCGTATATTCTCTTCCCCTTGCTCTATCTTTCTGTCATCTCCTTCCCCCTTTCTTTCTTTCTTTCTCTCCTAATTTCTGTCTCTTTTCCTCTCTCTTTCTCCTTATTTCTTTCCTCTTTAATCTTTCCCTCTCTTTCTCTCTCTCTGTCTCCCCCTTTTTGTCATTTTCATCCCCCTTTTTCCCTGTCTCTTCTCTCTCTCTCTGTTCTTATTTCCGTCTTTTTCTCTTTCTCCTCATTTCTCTGTCGTTACTCTTCTTTTTCACCCTCCCCCTTTTTCTCTATATATTCTCTTCCTCATGTCATCTTCTCCCTTTCTCTCTCTCTCTCTTTCTTTCCTCATTTCTGTCTCTTTCTCCTTATTTCTTTACTCTTCCCTCTTTCACTCTCTTTCTCTCTATATATTCTCCATCTCTCTCTCTCTCTCTTTCCCCCATTTCTCTGTTGTTACTATTCTCTCTATCCTCACCTCATTTCTGTATCTTTTTCCTCTCACTCTTTCTCCTCGTTTCTATTATCTCTATATTTCTCCCTCTCTTTCACTCCCTCTTTCTCTCTATATATTCTCTGTCTCTCTGTCTGTCTTTCACTCCTACTTTCCTTTTACTCCCCTTTCTTTCACTCTTTCTCTCTCTATATCCTCCATTTCTTTCTCTCTCCTCATCTCTCTCTTTCTTTTTTACTCTGTCTTTCTCCTCATTTCCCTGCCTTTACTCTTTTTTCACTTTCTCTAGACATTTCTTCCTCTTTCTCTCTTTCACTCAATATATTATTCATATCTTTCTCTCTCTCTTTTTCTTCATTTCTCTCTTTATTCTCCTCTCCCTCTTCCTGTTTCTTTCTCCTCATTTCAGTCTTTACTCTCCTCTCTTTCACTCTCCCTCTTTCTCTTTATATATTCTCTCTCTCTCTATCTCTCTCTTTCTCCTCATTGTTCTCCCTCTTCTTTCACTCCCTCTTTTTTCTCTATATATCCTCTTTGTCTGTCTCTTTCTCCTCATGTCTATCTTTACTGTTCTCTTCTCCCTCGTTCTCTCTCTCTTTCCTCTTTCACTCTCTCTTTATATTTCTCTATATATTCTTTCTTTTCTCTCTTTCTCCTCATTTAGCCTTTACTCTTCTTTCTCTCCCTCTTCCTCCTGTCTCTCTTTGTCTATATATATATATATATATGTGTGTGTATGTATGTATGTATGTATATTTCTTCCTCTCTTTCTCTCTGTCTTTCTCCCTCTCTTTCTTGCTCGCTCTTTCTTTCTCTCCCATTTCTTACTCCCTTTATCTGAGTTTCTTTCCCACTTCCCTTTCTGTACTTTCTCTCTTCCTCTTTCTTTCTCCCTCTCCCTCTTATCTCTCTTTGTCTTTCTTTCTCCCTCTCCCTCCTGTCTCCCTCTTTCTTTCTCTCTTCTCTCTCTCTCTCTCTCACACAGGCTCTGAGTATTGGGAATCATTAGCTAAAGTGATGCAGCTTTAGCTATCATGAATCACGGTGGCATCATATCGACAAGCAGCAGCCAGGAAGGAATCCAAAATGCGTGTGTGACTTTGTGCGTGCATTTTTAACTGTGTGCGCGTGCGTATGTGTGTGTGTTTGAGGATTACCAGTGTTTTGAGCTGGCAACCCGCCCGACCCCCCGCCGTCTCCCCCTCTTCCCATTACTCTGTGCCACCGCTCTGTTCCCCAGACAAAAGCCCACACCTGCGCTGTCGTCTTCCCGCTTAAGGTGACAGAGTAAATTGCAAGCGCGCATTACTTTATCTACTTGTTTTCCTAAACAATTACCAGGCCGTACCGATGAGGGAGGGAGTCTCGGGGAGGGGGAGGCCAGCCAGAAGTTTGAGCCAAGTTTGTGCCTCTCGACTGCTACTTACTGCAGTAGTGAGATGTAGCCTGACTAATCCAGGACACAATACCGCAGTTAAGCCGTTACTTGTGCGTAATAAACTCCAGTCATTCTGCAAACTATAGTACTAAAAGTTTGATTATAGATGACGTCATTTATGCAGCAAAACCGACTAAATCTGTTTTACGTTTTGTTACATAACATGGGGACAATGTTTTTTAGGAATGTACTGATCCAGCTTTTTCAATTCAGATTAGAGAGGTAAGAAAAAATCGATTCAGTGATATATCTTAAATGTACCGTATTTTTCGGACTATAAGGCGCATCTAAAATCATGACATTTTCTCAAAAATCCATAGTGGCCTTATAATCCAGTGGCCTTATGTATGACCTTTGGTTGTGTTTAACCTCCAACCGATTTGTTGTTGTCCACATTAGTCTAATAAGGTATTAGTGGGCGAGTCAGGAGGAGTAATATGTTGGCCACATATAGGGCGACTGTGCAACATACCGGTAGTTCTGCCGTGTGCTGTACAAGGACCCAAAATGCACCTGTTAAGAGACATGCACCATGCAGATTTCAGGTTTTGTATTTTTGTGTTAAAACTGAACAATGTTGAGAGGGATCCGGGCATGTTTGATGCCCAAATCACCAACTGTTAAACTTGTATTTTTGTGTTAGCTACAACTGAGAGTTATTGTCAATGACCTGAATAAAGTTCCATTTATCCGACACGCGTTTTGTTTCTCTTATTGTGCCTTATAATCCGATGCTCCTTATGTGTGGACAATGACACAACTGACATATTATTTGATACTGCGCCTTATAATCCTGTGCACTTTATAGCCCGAAAAATACGGTACTGAAGTCATTTTACTGAGATTTTTTCTCTTCATATGCTGCACTGTTACTTTTATTGTACATAATAGTTTGGGTATTTTATATTTTTGCTCCACCGAAACACTGTTATATTAGAGTCTATTTTTAAATTATTTTTATATTTATTCTTAAGCCATTATCTATTATCTTGTTTTATTACACGCTACCATTTTCCTGTTGTTCTTGAACTGTGCATTGCAATACTGGAATTTTCCCATTGTGGGACTAATAAAGGCATATCGTATTTTATACTTCATCACACAAATCAATTCAAAATGCACCCAAATCGATTTTTTTAATTCATTAGTAACTGTTCTGATGATTTACATTTTTTTTACATTATATTTCACACAGTTGTGTTCTCATGAAGGTGCAGTTGACTTTATTAGTATTTATGGATAATTTGCAGTATATCGTCCTATGTTTTGGTATCGGGATATATGTGTGTATTGTATAGTCAAACTCATGGCAATGCACATTACTAGTTCAGATACGATACTCTAGCTTTAAATATCTGCTTATACATGTGCAGAGACCTTTAAACAAAAATAAAATAAGGCAAACCTGATCCAAATGTGTTATGTAGCTGTTATTATTGCTCTAGTAAATACAGAAAAACTTGTGTGAATAAAAGTTCGAAGATTATGAGACTTTCTGGACCTGCTACATCCAATAGTCTTATTACATCAATATGTCCAACCTGGATATTTTTGTAACCAGTATTTGGAAGCCGATATTCGATCCAGCATTTTTTTGCTATTAAAACTGATATCTGTTGGCAGTATCTAATTTTTTTTTTTTTTTTTTGAATTTGTAGTGATTGCCAATAGGTTAATACTTTAGTTTCTTTATTAGATGAAGCGAGAGGGGTACAAAATGTTCTTATTATTTGTTCCAGTGTTACTCTTTTCTAATCTCATCGTCATGGATAGAAACAGCTGATACCACCAGGTCTAGTTCCAAATCAGATCTGCGAAGAGGCGATCTCACTCACCTGTAATCACCTGTAATTGAATAAACACAAAATAGACCGGTTTAATGTCATAAGATGGTTACGCAACCTCCTACAGAGAAGTTAGTGCAAGTACAGAGCGGATCACACTTTAATATTACGGTAGATATTATGTAACATTTATACTCAATCATTTTTTTTAATATCCCACTTGTCTTTTCATCTTTTTATTGACCTTTCCATCCAATGTGTTTTGAGGCCAGATTTCTCAGCAGCAAAGTTCATCTCCTCCACAAGATCTCTGCTCTGTTCTCTGGTGAATATCTCCACAGAGCTCCCTCACTCTCTCTCTCATCTCGGGCTGTGGTCCTCATCATTCTCGGGCCCATCTCAATCTCTTCCCTCCTCCCTCTCTCTCCTCACATCTTCCCACTTCCATCTATCTCTCTCTATCCCCCATCTCCGCCCTGCACCTCCTTGATCTCCCTTTCTTACCTCTCACACTCCCCTCTTCTCTCTCACCCCCACTTGCTACTATCTCTTCCTCTTTCTCTCTTTCTCTCTCCCTCGGTGGGTAATATTTCCCTGGGCCTCGAGTACTTTAGATGATGGATGTAGATGCAGTGGCAGAGACACACACCTCACATCCATCACACACTCAACAACACCACCGTAAACCGCATCATGTGTTTTTTCTACCGCCCCTGTCCAAACTTACTGTAAGGAATCGCCAAAAGGATTCACTGCATTTTGGATGGGATAGTTCTGCATACTTAACTCTTAACTATATGATAAAAATGTTGAAAATAGTCAGAATGTTGTATGGATATGCAAAATGTGAATATGAATTATATTGTTTATAATAAAAAATATGTAAAAAGAGATATTTTTAATAGAAAATATGTACTGTGTAAGTGAGGTTGCTTATTTAAATTATTCAGAAGAGCTGGGATAAGACACAATTCCCAAAAGATCTGAAAACACATGAGATTGGGTCCATAAGAACAAGAAAAAGTGAGATTTTGACATAATTTTTTACTAAATAAAATAATTTATAGAGTTCACTTCACAATTTTGGCTTAACAATTTTTGATTTAATATTTTTGTTTTCATTATACGTCTGCATCTAGGAACTATAGCTTCCCAAGTAGGTGTAACTGAAATGTGTTTAACCCATTCTGTCCAATCCAAATGTAAAAAACATGTCCCCAAATAACCATTTTCATCTTGTCCCATCCCTGTTTTCAAGGCAAACAGAGTTAACGCGAAACAATTTTAACAGCTTTATTTTTTTTTTATCGCAAACTAGTTTTTTCATAAGCTGTGGCCACTGTTTAACATTAGAAAAATTACACAATTCGACTGTAAACAGGAAGTAAAACAATTTGTCAGCCAAATGCAGTCATAACCACAGTTGCAATAAATTAAAAAAAAAAAAAATTCACAAAGAAAGGCTACCAACTTTTTTATGTCGATTAGAGAATTCAAATGATTATTCAAGAGGCAAAAATGTGTGGATAATTAGAGATTAATTGTGAATTATTTTTGACATTCATCTGATTAATCGCGATGAACTATTTAAATTGACTGACGGCACTAAAATTAACACATTATTGTTCGTTTCTTGCCCTAGCCTCCCCGACCCCCATGGAGCTGGGACCGACTCTGGGTCTGAAGAAGTCCAGCTCTTTGGAGAGTCTGCAGACGGCCATGTCGGAGGTGAACCGGAAGAGC
>KN504032.1:24099-29373 GCA_000787155.1 Scartelaos histophorus | reverse complement strand
GCCACGTGCGAATATGGTCAGAGGAAGAGGCTGCAACGAGAGCTTCAGGGCCGCGATAGACAAGTCCTACGACGGGCCCCCCGAGGACGATGACGGTAAGAAAGGACAACGCGATTAAGATCATTTATTCAACATGTTTTTATATTCTTTTCATAACGTGTGCAAACTGTGTATGATAAGGCTGTACCATTCATTGCAACTGAATCAAAATCATAATGGAGATGTTATTACTTCTTCCACAGCAGGGCATTAAACTTATCCATTTTCCATTTATTCAATTACGGTGTAACTTGGTCTGTTGCTGTTTCCTGCTTGTTCCCATGGAGATAGTAATGTTTACCGTGAAACATTAATCTTTAAACAAAAACGTATCCGCAAAGATTATGATTATTATTGTGGTGATAATTATGATTATTTGTATAGTTTATTAATTGTTTTTTAATTTATTTTATTTCATTCATAAAGCATAAAAAGACATCAACTGTGTCATAACATCCAAATACAAGAAATGAATGAAAAGGAGCAGAAAGAAGAGTCGTCTTATGTTTCTACCCCATCTTCCTTTTTCCAGACAAAACATCAGCACTGATAGTTACTTTAAAACATTTCAAATCAGCACATTTCGTTTCAGTCACAATTAATAATCAGTTGCGACCAGAGATCATCACTTTCGTGCACAACACTTAGTTTTCTTTTTCATACATACATACATATTGCACTGTATTTTTTGTGTTTTTAAATGCCATAATTGTATTTGTTTCTTTGATTTCTTTGTTAAGACTATCCCATAAATTAACTTATTTCACTGCAACGCTTTTGCTCCATAACCTTGATTTTTTACACATAGGCTCATTTTAAATTGTATTGTTTTGTTCTCATCTCAAACAGTCTTTATATATTTAAGGTAACACATTGCACTTTGCTTTATACATGACTTTGAGATACTTAAGTTAACAGTATCATGCATTTTCAACACTTTAAGTTTGATAAATAATGGGTTGGATGGTTCTGTAATGACTGTGATCATTCTCAAGGCCCTTTTCTGTAAAATAAATAATGTCTGTAGGTAAGTTTTACATGTTGACCCCCAAATTTCCACACAGTTCATCAGATATGGTGTAATTATAGCGTTATACAATGTTAATTCTGCATTTAGTGAGAACTTTACTTTACTTTATGCAACACAGGAACTGCTGCTGCAATTTGTTGTGTATTTGTCGTTGTGGTTTCATTATTGCTGTTAATGTGGTGCCTGTCTGTTGTCTGTAGGAGAAAAAAAAAACATTTATAACCTGACATGGACCCAGGAAGAATAGTTTCTGTTTTTCAGTAGCTAATGGGGATCTAAATAAAAAAACAAACAAACAAACTATTGTCCAGTTTACATAAGAGTTTTAATTCTGATTAGTAAATAAATAAACATTAATTCCACTTTAAAAACACCATGTAAACACTTAATTCCTAATGATTCTTTGAGATACTTAAGTTAACAGTATCATGCATTTTCAACACTTTAAGTTTGATAAATAATGGGTTGGATGGTTCTGTAATGACTGTGATCATTCTCAAGGCCCTTTTCTGTAAAATAAATAATGTCTGTAGGTAAGTTTTACATGTTGACCCCCAAATTTCCACACAGTTCATCAGATATGGTGTAATTATAGCGTTATACAATGTTAATTCTGCATTTAGTGAGAACTTTACTTTACTTTATGCAACACAGGAACTGCTGCTGCAATTTGTTGTGTATTTGTCGTTGTGGTTTCATTATTGCTGTTAATGTGGTGCCTGTCTGTTGTCTGTAGGAGAAAAAAAAAACATTTATAACCTGACATGGACCCAGGAAGAATAGTTTCTGTTTTTCAGTAGCTAATGGGGATCTAAATAAAAAAACAAACAAACAAACTATTGTCCAGTTTACATAAGAGTTTTAATTCTGATTAGTAAATAAATAAACATTAATTCCACTTTAAAAACACCATGTAAACACTTAATTCCTAATGATTATTCAGAATTAAACTTCATTCCGAATTGCAGGTGATTTATTCCAAATTTAAAGCCGAATTAATTTATTCCGCTTAAAAAATAATATGTTCGCTGTGTTGAACAAGGAGGGTTCGTAGACAGAGACGCTGCACAGATCAGAAACAAGTGGAAACAGCTGAAGCAGAAGAACAGCAAAACTAAAGCACAGAACAGGAAAAATTGTAAGAAAATGCGAAACAGTGGTAGCAGCTGATTGTGTTTTCAATCCCCAGACATTGAACGGAATTAAATAAAGCCGATTTAACGTGTTTTCCATGTAAACCTTAATTCAGAATTATTATCTCCATGTAAACTCTAAGGGGAATAAGAATAATTCAGAATAATTTAATCCGGAATTAAAAACGTCTTGTAAACATGACCAATAAGGTGCCAGTATGTTTTGTTTTTTTAACTTACACAATCTGAGCATCTTAATTATTCACCGTGATGAGTTTATGAGCACTTTTCTTAACTTTCAGACCCCAGAGCAGAGTTTTGCTGTCACGTTGAACAGAAACTAGAACGCTAACACGCTTTTCTTGATTATCAGAGGGTAAAACACGTTATAATTAGATACAGACAGCACGCAGAGGATGTATTTTTACTTTGCTATACAATACTTAGCTTAAAAACGGCGTACAGGCCCTTTAAGAAGATAACACAATTACACAGAATCTAAGGGATATGCTTTTATTCCACTTTATGGCTCTGGCTGTCTGTGTGTGAGTGCTTATAACTCTTTGCTTTGTTTGCTTATGGTAAACAACGCAGCAGCCAAGCACTTGAGTTGTAGTATAAGCTTAATATTGACTTTCAATTAAGTATTTACTGTTTTGCCTTGTGTAACTTGTGTAATTTATTTCTCCCTGCGTTCTTGCCAATGCACTCGCGCTGCCGTACTCGCTTTTTGTCGATGTCGCTCGCGGCCTGTAGCTCATCCTTTTTTGCTTTGTCATATCCAATTAGTTAAAAATATATATCAAGGAATTTCTGTGTAAAGCGGTGTTTTTTAAAGCGTCGCGTTAAGTTTTTCTTTGCCGCGATACGTCAAAGTCAGCGCACGTTAGGCCTTTTAAATATTTATCCAAGACTACTGTAATTCCCAGCCGTGCTATTAGCAGCTCGCCGTTATCAGTCAGCACCAGGGTAATGAGTGGGGCTGTTCAGATCACGCTTCTTTGGACTAATAGGCCGTGTCAACACCGCGACACAGGGCAGCGCGTCTGTCACCCCCTTTAAAAGAGCTCACACTCCAGAGGCGCCTGGAAATACACTCCCAGCGTCTCAAGTGTTTTAAGTTGGTTGGAGTAAGGCCTTTGAGTGCGACGCGCTCATGTTTATAATCCCGACTCCTTATATCAAGTGATGCGTCTATAACTACGGGTGCTGCTACTTATGCTGCAAATTATGACATGAAAAGGTTATCGCTGAGCACTTTTGACTAATTCTGTTACTGATGTTAATGCTGCTAGTATGATAAAAAGTTTGGTGAAAAAACATTCTAATATATATTGTTTGCACATTTGTCACATAATCTATAGCATTAATGGAGTTATACTGACCTCCAGTCGAAAAATGCACAAGAAAAAAGTTTATCAAACTGCGAAAAGTTTAGTTCGTGCTGCAAAAAGTTTCATTTGTGCCGCTTTAGTTTTGGAGATATTAACGATTCTTTATAGGTCAAAATGGGGTCGGCCAATGCCCCAAGGAAGCTTAAAAATCCTCTACAAACTGTACAGAATGGTGTCAATCGTTTGTGCTTCGTTTGTGCTGCAGAAAGTTTAATTTGTGCGATTATGGTTCTTAAAATATCAGCAGTTTTATTATCCGTCATCCACACCCTCAAAATGTTAAATAGCCTCAAAACAGACAGAAAATGTAAAAGATAATGTTTGTATGTTGTGCTAGTATATTTCTAAAATCATGAATTATTATTTTTGGAGCAATTTTATGACGTCATTTCCACTCAGCTGACGGCGCTCCACAGAACTATTGACAGTGGAAAAGCCTCTATCAGTCTTTAATCAGGCTTTTGATTCATATTTTATATAATACATACGTTTTAGAGCATTTTTAAGTTTCCTGTGGGACCGGCTGACCTCAGTTTGACCTATAAACGAATCATTAACATCTCCAAAACTAAAGCAACACAAACAAAACTTGTTGCAGCACAAAACAGCACAAACAAAAGACATACCGTATTTTTTGGACTATAAGGCGCATCTAAAATCATTACATTTTTTGCCGAAATGACCCAACTGTTAAACTTGTATTTTTGTGTTAGCTACAACTGAGAGTTATTGTAAATTACCTGAATAAAGTTCGATTTATCCAACACGCATTTTGTTTCGCTTATTGCGCCTTATAATCCGATGCTCCTTATGTGTGGACAATGACACAACTGACATATTATTTGATACTGCGCCTTATAATCCGGTGCACTTTATAGCCCAAAAATACAGTAGTTTTTGTGTAGGTTTGTGTTTGGATGGGCCAACTTCACATATATTCATACTGTGATTTTGTCTGTTGTAGTTATAATCATTATGCTACATTTTGGACATTTTAGATATTGATGTAAAATTACTTAATGAAAGAAACAAGCGCAATTACCGGTTGAAGTTGCAGCCCTGATTTTCCCTGCTGATGGCACGGACTATCTACTAATTTATTCCTCTATTCCTAATCAACTACCTTAAAAGCACTTAATATGTATTTATTTCTTTGAAGTAAAGATTAAATTTAAATATTTTCCTTTAAAAGTTGTACAATTATCTCTCAATGTCTCCTGTGAGTATATTGCCTCACAAATAATCACAATTATTGGTAAATGGATTCATCTCAACATATTTAGCACCAACTTGAATCAGGATGAGGCAGACTGGAAAATACTTACAAAAAAACATTTTCTTTGAAGTAAAGATTAAATTTAAATATTTTCCTTTAAAAGTTGTACAATTATCTCTCAATGTCTCCTGTGAGTATATTGCCTCACAAATAATCACAATTATTGGTAAATGAATTCATCTCAACATACAAAAAGACCTTTTTATATCAAATACAGCAGCATTATTAAATTAACATGTTTGATTTTCATGTTTAGTATATTTTATTTGTAAATATTCAAAATTAAAAACCTTTCAGTCACCATATCTGAATCTTTTATATCAAATACAGCAGCATTATTAAATTAACATGTTTGATTTTTCATTTTTAGTATATTTTATTTGTAAATATTCTAAATTAAGA
>KN504032.1:16599-21599 GCA_000787155.1 Scartelaos histophorus | reverse complement strand
CATTCATCATTATGCACATGGTACTCTGGTCCTAATAACATGACAACTGCACACACCATTACAATTGTACTAAAAGAGTGTTTATAATTAAGCTTGACGTGAGTATCTACACAGTAACATCCTAATTGGAGTTACTAATTTGCTTTGGTGATCTTGTTCTGAATCTGATTAGTGGCCTGTATGCGACTGTGCCTTTGTTTGGTGAATATCATTGTTATTCCACACTGGGTTTATCGTCTGTCACTGAGGAGTAATGAGCCATCTCTGTTTAGACTTTGAACATTTTATGGAAAGACAAATCCATTTATCAATAATTAGACACGGGCTAAGAGGACTCATCTGTCATGTTAAATATACTGTGACTTTTCTTCGGTTGTAACAACTTTGGTGTACAAATCTTCTACTATGTGATTTTGTTATTGTTTTGTAGCATTCAATTGTAATAGATCCTTATTGACAGAAAAACTAGTATTGACACCAGATATTTCTGAGCAAGTAAAAAGTTGAATTCAAGGACAGAAATGAACCTTTCCTGAACAGGCTGATGAACAGAATGATCTTGAGTTGCAGATTTAAGGCTACATTGAAATATAAAAGAAAATACTACAGTTTAATGTTGAAAATGACCTTCTATTGTCTAACTGAAGAGTAGTCTTTAGTCTTTATAATCATTGATGGAATCGGTTTTGAGTATCGAGTCTGTAAGAGTGTCGATTATCTTTACTTTAGTATTGAACCAAGTTTTTTTAGTATTGTGGCACTAACACTTACTAACTTGAACAAAATTTTTACTATATCTACGTCACAGATTTGAATGCCTCGCTCATTTTCTCTGTATTGTTTGTTGCATTTAGTCATTATAAATGTTTAAACTGCAAAAAAACCCTTAAAAGACGTGATTTTCTTTGACTATTTTTACTTTTAAAGTCACATATCTCTTCTCTTTGCCACCGTTCCCCACAACTCCTCTGTCTGTTCCCTGCAGATGATCCGTCAGAGCCCAGTTCAGGCCGGGAGACTCCGAACAGCTCCTCTCGCCCGGGAACAGCGGACCAGACGGACGACAAAAACAAGAAGGACAAGAAGAAGACAGACAAATCAAAAAAGAAAGAGAAGGCGCCCAAACCCAAAGAAAAAGACAAGAAGAAAACAGCGGAGCCCGAGGAAGCTGATAAGAAGGTCAAGAAGAACTGGCTGCTCAGGTGAGGCCCAGTGCATGAACTGTGTCCGGTTATGGCTTATGGTCCTGTTTATTGTGTTCAAATGCATTATATGAATACATTATAGAGTAGATAGTAAAGGAATTGCAGTATAACATGTAGTACCACTTCATAATAACTACACGTGAATACTTAAAAGACCCATACATGTTTTTTCCCCCATGTATTTGAGCAAAATGTGTCTTGCTCATTAACGTTAACATTACTGTGACAATTTACAGTCCTGTTTCTCATAATGAACCAGCACTTTAATATCAGGCTTAGGGTTAGGTTATTCTCTCTGTACTTACTGAGCCTGAATCATTCTTATTCAACTATCTGTTCATTATGAATTGCTCACTCTTTATAAAGGTTTTAGGTAGTTATTAGTTATTAGTTTTTACCATTTTGAGCTTTCTGTGCTTGAAGTTTGCATTAATAATGAGCTATATCATTGATTTATATTTAAATACTATTATAAGTCATAGTAATATTAGTATATTGATCAATATCCATGTGTTTTATGTACAATTTATATAGAGTATTTACACTGGAGCAAATGAGAATATAAAATAGTTTAATTCTAACAACCAAGCACTGATATCTATTTATTTATTTATTTAACAATAGCCATCTCTTTCAAGTGGTTTGGCCTAGAGCAGAACGAAATGTCTTTTTTGACTTGCATTTGCGTATTTGTTAATGCTTTTATATTCTTATAACACATTCAATTCACTTCATTTCAGTTCAATTCAGCAGTCACTTCATGGGCAAAAGTGTTAAAAAGCAAAACAACTTAACAGCTGCCAAGCAAAAGTAGCCAAATCATCTTTGAGAGCAAAATCCAAGCTTAATATTTTACAGCACAAACACATTACAGTTATTCACTTGTCCACACACTGGGGCCACTCAGTCTCCACCGCCTCCTTCGAGTGCGTACCTACGTTTTCTTTCCATATCATTAACATTCAATACTGTGTCTAATTAATGTCCCAAATGTGAACTTTCTCTCCATCGAAGACTGAACTTTTTACCTTAAACGTGTCTGTATATAAGGTTATATTCACATGACCATAGCTCAGATTCCAATCTTGGGCAAAACACTTATGTGCAATTTCATCTGCAAACGGCTCTCTTTGAAAACGCTCTTACAAAAGCTGCCCTTGTGAACTGAAACACGGGAAAACACTTCCAGATCTCAAACTCTATTTTATCTGACTATTATCTCCCAGAATTACATGTTATTTAAAATGAAATATTAGGCAATTAGCGTAATTTGTGCCCATTTAAGTTCATTAGAGCAGTTCAATGGCCTCTCTTCATACCTTATGGAGACCCTTTCCACCTTGTTTTCCTCCTGTTCGGCCCCATTCATTTCTCACTGTAGACACAAAGATTTCCTTCAGCTATTAGTTCTGTGTTTTAGTTGCTTTCAAAAAGGCCTTACATGTAGTTACTTACTACGTTTGTGTAACACTTCATGATGGTATTACTTGACTTCCCTTGAAACCTAAAATGAAAACTTATCTTTAGCATAGAGAAAGACCATTTAAGGCCTGTCTATGTGTATGAAGCTAATGCCTACAAGACGCACTCCAACATGTACGGTTAGCAAGGTAATCCTCCAAGACTCTATGCCACAGATCTGGAGAAGTGTCCTCATAACTACTGATACCCATGTTTGATTAATTTAAAGGTCCTTTAATGCTTTAAGCCATGTTGGAATGTTGATCTCTTTTCAAAAACATACCTAGAATTGTGTTTGTTTCATTCATTCATTTCAGTAATCCTTTATTATTAGTCTGTCTACATCTCTAAAGGTAAAATGCCCTGTTCCACTTCGTAATGTCATCAAGTGGTAGTTACACAGCTACTTTTTGCCTTTAATTCAGTAGAGATTGACAATTCCAGGTCTGAAATTATAATTATATTATTATAAAAGACTCTAGTGAAGGTGTATGGAGTTTAAACACAGTGGATCAAGTGTTATGAGAAAAAAAACACTTCAATCTAAGTATGATTTGTGTGTGAATGAAACAAAACAGCTTTTTTGTGATGAGCAAATAACATTATAACATAGATTTTTAAAATAGCGAGTTATAGCCTCTTCAAGCTGTTTGACTAATTTGAGGCTTGTGTGGTGCTTTTTAACACATTTCTGACAGACTGAAAATATAGGGGGCCAATCATATATAAGGATTTTCAACAGGCAGATTTTAAAATTAAATTTCCATTGAACTTTCTCAAATATTAACAATGTCAGGTCTGCATAAATTTATGTTTGACATTCATATTAAGCGTTTTTAGTGTTTTTTTTTGTATACATGAATTGGCCATGGGTTTAAAAAATGTCATGTGGTGCGACTGAGAATAACCTTAAAATAGTTTTATTTTCTAAAACATGGTTGGGATGTTAATCTAAGTTCTCAGTCATATGAACATGATATTGATATCTGAAAACATGAAAACATGAAATTTAAAAAAATGGACACACTTGGACAAATTTTTTTTGAATATTTAGGGGAGGAAATGTCTATTCAAGAAAGCTGAAATTTCAAGTGGGACTACAAAAGTCTTAAGAAAATATGCCAAGAAAATAAACAGGAAAATCAATTAGGTTAGATTTATTTTTTACATTTATTTATTTATTTTTTAAATCAGCAGTAAAGGGCAGACGGTTGGACCGAATTAGGTTAGATTTATTTTTTACATTTAAAAAATTTAAAAAA
Organism: Scartelaos histophorus; assembly: GCA_000787155.1. Classification (NCBI taxonomy): domain Eukaryota; kingdom Metazoa; phylum Chordata; class Actinopteri; order Gobiiformes; family Gobiidae; genus Scartelaos; species Scartelaos histophorus. The sequence continues at coordinate 17,671 of KN504032.1, read as the reverse complement.
TCAGCAGTAAAGGGCAAACAGTTGGACCGCATGACATTTAAACACCTTAAGTACAAAAAACATGCAGAATAACTAATGATTTCTGAAAAAATTATTTGGTTCCATGGAGGCCAGAGGTATTACAGGTATGTGGGGAATTATTATGAAATTTGATCCTTTTTAACTGAAAAAATTGCAATTTGACAGGACACGAATATATTTTTTTCTTATCGGGGTAATCAAAAAGAAATATTGACAATCATCTTTGCCAGATGTACTGTACACAATGCATCACACACACATCCCCGCCCTCTCGTCCTCTACTCTTCCCTCACCTCTCCTCTCTCATCACACACTTTGGAGCATGTGGTTGGCTCGCAGTCATTTAAAAGTAATCCGTCCCGAACATGGCTCGTGGCACATCCTCACCCGCTGCACAGATTGGACACCTGGGGAAGTCCACCTTTTCGCCCCGAGTCCCCTACACCCCATGCACGCTGTTATCTCTGCTACCCTCCTCCATCTTTTAACATTGCCTTAAGTGCCTCTAAGTTCATTAAAGGTTACCCTCTATCTCTTCCTTCCTTTTTTCACCTTCTTCCAGCATTGACAGTAATATTACGTTATTTTCTGATCTGCAGTATGTTACAGTGTCGTTTCCTGATCAAAAACAGACCTGGAGTTGTGTTTTGTTTCATTTGTGCACGTTTATCCTGCCAAAACGCTGCATTTAGAGCTCTTTTCTCCAACAGAAAACACTCCATTCCACCTTGTGATGTCATGTGCTAATACAGGAAGTGCTCCACTGTGTTTTTAAACTCCATACACCTTCCCTAGCATCGTCTCGCACACATACACAACTCCAGGTATGTTTTTGAAGAGGTTAAACATTATAACATCACTTAAGCTCACACGAGTCAATTTTGTATAATATAGACACTTTAATCTTAAGCCTAAGAAGCAGCCCTATCTTCACCTCATTGTTTAAGTGCTTGAGGAAACCATAAAGTAATACCCCCGAGGATATTTTTAGCCCCCGTATAAGAGGTCCTGATTAGGCCATAGTGATAATCTCTACCTTTCTCTCTTTCCC
>KN504032.1:0-16577 GCA_000787155.1 Scartelaos histophorus | reverse complement strand
TCCCTTCAGCACGCAAAGCCCTTTCTGCTTCTTGCTTTTGTATTTTTCATTTTTCCTGTGCTCTCCTGCTCCCCTTGCTAGCTGCATTACGTGATTGCATGTAATGGTGGATAGAGAGCGAGAAAGGCAAATTGGTGCTATTCAGTTTGGTTCAGTCCGGGCTTAGCTGCTGATTTGTCACATTCACGAAAGGCCAACTTTGATTGGTCTAATGGCTCAGCGGAGAGGTGCTATGGAAATCTCAGCCCTGCGAACACTGCCTGCGTTATCAGGGAGTCAAATACTTATGTTTATGATTGTAGGTTGATGGGGTTAATGGTATATATTGTAAAAGAATAATGTTGGACGACTTTTATCATTTAAATGTAGTAATTGTCACTTTATAGGGCATAAAAACTATTGCCCTATGGAAGTATAGATGTGCCAGAAGTTTTTAATTGGAATATTTCAAGATGAATTAAATAACTTGAATAAAAATAGTTGAAATTGAAATAATTTGGGGAGACATTGTGATATTTGGGTATGATTTTACATTACACTGACAAAATTCAAGTTGAGAAATTCATATTGAAAAAAAATTCTAATTGAAAAATTCAGATGGAAAAAAAAGCAAGTTGAAAAAACCTCAAGTGTCCAAAGCTATAAAACATAAATGAGTAAATCCTAAAGTCATACGGTTATTTAAAAAAATACTTCATGCTTGGTTGTGTGAGAATGTTGAATGTCTTCTGCTTTTTGGCCTCTATAACCACGGCATCCCCTGGTGTTAACATGTTCCCATATTAACAGAAATTTGACCTGAATATTTTCGATCTGAATTTCTCAACTTGAATTTTTTTTCATCTGAATTTGGCAACTTGAATTTCTCAACTTGAATTTTGTCAGTTTGAATTAAAGATGCTGAAAAGTAATGTAAAATCATACCCACCTATCACATGCTCTATGCTTAAAAAAATTCTTTCCAACCATTTTTTATTCAAGTTATTTCATTCATCATCTATATTTCCATATTTCCCACTGCTGATAACTAAAGGAGATTCTTGTTGTTTCTTCTCACATGGCCAACAATCTTATTTAATTTACCGCTGAATATTTGAACTGTACCTTTTCTGGTGGAGGGTCTGCCATCTGCCATCTGTCACCATGGGGGTGTTATTGCTTTGCCTGGCATGTTCCGCAGTATGGCATTAAACAAATATATATTGCATTTATTCAAATACACAGGTTTTTATTTCTCAAAACTACAGCAAAAACACACATTATTACTGTGAGTGGGTCCACTTCTCCACAGATCTGACCTGTAACTTAGCCTGGCGATGTGACCTGCTTGTCCCCATGGAAACATTGTCAAATGAAATGCTATATTGTGGAACATTTCAGGAAAAAAATACAGTGGAGTCTAGAAAAGGTTCACATCATCAACATGTTTAATGTGAATATAAATCTTAACTACATTTGTTAGTCTATTTTGATAATAAGGAGCTCAGTTTGCTTATGAAACATGTTCATAAATAAGGTAGAAAAGACTATTTACTTTGTCACATTTTGTTCTAGTTGGAGCCTGTGGGAGCTACAACCAAACAGCCAAAGATGCCGATGGTGATGAGGTTCAAAACTCACTAATAACTGAGCTTGTATTTGGTGTGAGAAATGCTCTGGTCTCTCAAACAGTCCGTCTTTACAATCATTAGTTGTTCTTTTTGCTGCTTTTGGCATGACACAAGCCAAGTTCTGAAATGCAGTTGTTTTTAAATGAGCCCTTTTTTGACCTTTCTTTTGGTAGCACACCCACTTCCTCCACAGCTCCGAATATCTCAACTTTAACTATGTACAGCTATGCGTGTGGTTGACATGGAAACCAAACACCCTTTCTACCTTCCAACATTTTCTTCATTTTACAATCCCTGGTCTGTTTCTGCAAAAAAATATTTTAAATTACCTTTCTAGTATAATAGACGACGGTAGCGTTAATTAGTAGCTTATTTACATCCTGGAGCCGGCATTAGCGACAGATAGGGGATCATTTCTGCAGAAAATCCCTTTGAAAGTGGACAGCTGGCTCTATCATCTGAACCACGGCCAAATGGAACTGTCAATCATGTGTTTGTGAGCGCGCTCGGTAGTGCGCGTGCGAAGACACCGTACTCTCGCTTCATGAATATTAATGAGATGATTAAACGTGATTGGACACACGCTCAGATGGTTGTCACGGAGTTGGCAAGCCGTGGATGTAAGTATTCGTCAAATGTTCGAAAATGATATACCGTTTAGCTCATTTTTATCTAACATGTTATGAGATGCTTAGTACTTGAGATAGGCAGCCTCGTGGACCTATATAATAGCTATACATGGTATTGTCCGGTATTGGATTGTACACGGTTTCCCAGAGGAGTGACAGTTGCCAGTGTCTGTGTGCAGGCTGTTCATTTTTCTAATTTAAATGGTGTAAATTTATGGGAATTTATGTGAATGATAATAACTGCATGTTGTCCATTTGGAAGTATCCGCTGTTCTATGAAGTCTTCCTCTCAGTTTTGTCAGATTGTTACAGATCGGGGCCTATCCTCAGTGGCTTTCTATGCATTGCTATACAAAGATGGAAACTTTATACAGAGAAAAATGACCAACTATAATCATTTTCCATTATAGTCGCTGATTATTGCAGAGCTACCAGAAACTCGATTTAAATTTCCCATATTACACTGTTTTTTGATCTGTGGTATAATGTTGTTTTCTCATACCTGGAGTCCTGTTTTAGGCATTTTGAGCTTTGGAGATGTGAATGAAACAAAACACAACTCCAGATATGTATAATTGACAAAATCCCATGTGCAGCTCTACATATGCTTACACAAGTGTTTCCCAAACTGTGGTGCGTACATGGCTTCTTTGCAGAACTAATATAGCAATAGTGGAGTCTTATTTTAGACCTGGCTAAGCTCTAATTTGGATCTAAAATGGTTCTGGTGAAGGCCGAGTTTAGATCTGGTGGTACTCTGAAAACCTTATATTTTCTTCTATGGCATTTGGTGGAAAAAATTTAAGAACCACTCACTTATACTATCTCAATTGCAGTTGTTTTAATTAAGTTCTTTTACTAAATCAAATTTTGAAACAAAAAATAAATACACAAATAAATTGATACATCAATAATAATAATCATCATCATCATCATCATAATCATAACACTGAAAAAAAAAACGTTATAATACCTAATACTTTACTAATAATAATAAATAATAAATACACCCTTATACATAAAACACTTTTAAAAACAAGGTTTACAAAGTGCTGTACAAGCAACAATGAACAGCATAAAACAACACACTGAAGGCACAAAATAAGAGACAATGACGCAACCCTAACCCTGAACCAGTTAATTGTAATAAATAAATAAATAAATAGAATAAAAAGAATTAAGGCATAAAATGAAGCTAAAACCAGCTAAAGGAAGGCCAACCCATTAAAATGGGTTTTAAGAGGTGATTTGATGAAGATGATACTGATGGTGCGAGCCTTACTAACTAATCCATTCACAACACAAACATATAGGCTGTCTCCTTTACCAAAAAATAGGATTTCTGTTGAATTCTCTCTCTTTTTTAACTCAGACCCCGCCAGAAAACACTGAAAACCCCATGTATCCAGGTTTCAATTATACCTACATGGCTCTCTGTGCTCCTGTATTCTGATGCCTATAATTACTCTCCCCATATTTGCCCCTATTTCCTCCTCTCTTTCACCACCGGGCCTGTACCCCCCGCGTGTTTTCCAGCGGCCCATAATGCAACACCTCTGTTAGCCTTAAAGTGCTCCATCTCTGCAGTGGGTCCCATTAGCAGTGACTAGCCCCATTGTGGTCTCTATTATGGTGCCACGGCGTGCTAGCTCTATTAGGCTAAGTCTGTACGCACTGTATGCCTAAGTGTGTGCGCAGATGAAAGGGCTGATGGGAGAAAATGGACTTTTTGTGGCTCGAGCGCGTGTCATTTTAGGGACCGATGTGAATGTGTTGGAGGAGAGCGAGGAGGGGAAATGAAATGAATGTAGCTAAGAGGCAAAAGCAACAGGTACGGTACAGTATGTTATAATGAGACTGCAAGCAAAATGGGTTGATTAGTTTAGTTTTTAGATTTAACTATTACAGATATATTACGGAAACATTTTGTACTCTTTAGACAAAAAAGGTACACTATGTAACTTTTATGCGGGGGGGGTCTGCTACCTGCTTGTCCCCACAGCGAAGTCATTGCTTTGCGTCTTTTTTTAATTTAATTACATATTTTATTCCTCAAAAACAAAAGCATATTTCTTTCTGGCTGTGAGAGATCGCCTCTCCATAGATCTGACCTGGAGCTTGTCTTTTGGTTTGGCACATGCTTATTTTTATGGATACAGATAGAGTTTTCATGCAGCTTTACATCAAATTTATCTAGAAAAATGACATAATGTACGTTTAATAGAGGAGAAAACAATGCCTTAAAAATCTAAAAATGTGATATGTTGAAGAAAATACACTGCCGAAAATGCTGTCTCGACATTAATTGAATACAACGTATTCATTTGTTCTTCAAAATCAGTCAGTGGAATAGTTCTTAGTCAATACAAATCAAGTTAGTTTTTTAAAGTTGATTTTTACTTTCGATTTTTCAAAAGCAAATCAACAAAACAACAGTCTGGAGATGCAGGTTCTTATTTATACATGAATTTGGTAATGATATTTTAATGTATTTTGTGTTTTACTGGCGTCGTTTAGAAATGCATTCCACTTTTCCCTTTAAAAAAAAAACCATTAGATTTATTCTTGAGATGTCATTTAAGATACCCAGTATTACTTTTCAGTATTTTTGCTAGTGGCCCATGATGGTTATAGTTTGAATTTGGAAAAGAAATCAAAATACATTATCAAATATTTTGTCACTCATACCTAAAGACAGTATTATATGAAAAGCAGTCATATTTTTCTACTTTTTTATAACGTTAGATCTTCCCTATAATCTGTCTGAACTGGGTTTGTGGCACGTGTCTTCTGCGTTTACTCATCCCAATCTGCATTTTCCATCTCGGCGAGACAAATGAATGAAAATTAGCACTATAAAGCCAATCTGTTTATTCTGCAGCTCAAACTTCTGACCAAACACGGCCCGGCATTGTCTCATAATTACAGCATTTGAATCGGCGTAAAGAACAACCGAGCTGCCAATCAAGCACCCGTGACAGGAAGCCATCTTGTGTCAACGCCTGATGCCACGGCTGTCAATCATCTTTGCCCCTGTGTGTGGAGTGTGCCAGTCTTTTCACTGTCCTTCAGCGCACATCTGCTCCCATAGATTCATGTTCGTTAGCCCGTCACACTTATCACTATGGGGCTATTCTTCCGGGAGCCATTTTGTCCCGCGGAGGGGTGTGTCCGGTGTCTGAGGGGGGCGGAGCTGACAGAAGAGAGGCAGGATGGAGGAGAAAGAGGAAGTGAAAAGCACAGATGTCTTGAGTCGTTTTCAGCGCGTTTGTTAAAGTCTGTTCAGAGAAGTGTGGTCCCGCCCCCTGCACCAGACTGCGAGAGGGTGGAAAACAGAGATGGGGTAAACTACCGAGTGCATGGGACAAAATGTGAAGCTTATAACATATTTCTTCAATAATTTCATACATATTGTTTAAATTGCACATACATTTTACCAATAAATTTAATGTTCTATGCAAGTTCATTTATAACAACACTCAAAACAATAATATTAGATCAAATAAACTGCTTTTTTACCTACCCAACCAAAAAACAAAAAATGACCCTAGAATACTATATTTAGAATGTGTATGTTACAAAAAGTTAATTTATTGATTTAATTGTTAAAATGCTTATATGTTGCTTAAAAATATTTACTATTGCTTAAATATATATATAAGCATCTTCCAATTTAGCCCAAAATTTGAGGTTCAATCCCCATTACAGATTTTACATCCTGCCATTTAAAACAACATTAGCTGACCAAAGTGCTTTAAAAGTCAATACAAATACATGAGAAAACTACAATAAAACACCAAGTTAACTTGACGAGCTGGTATTAAATGCCAGAGAGAAGAGGTGAGTTTTCATTCAGGATGAGTGAAACTTAGTTGCCAGTTATTAAACTTTAAATGGGTTGCCAAATAAATGAATTTGATCATTATTACAGGGCTATGAAATATGATGGAAAGATGCGACAATATTGAGCAAACAACCTTAACCCAACCCAATTAGGTATAAACCCAAGCCTATACAGTGGACTATTTAGTGAATCTTTATAGTGATGTGTCTGAAAATGGTAATACATTTTATTTTTTCATTTTATTGTATTGCTTTAGTTTATTTGTTTATGGAACAATTAAAACAGTAACCTACACTAAGAGGTAATATATTTGTGCCAATTTAGAGCAAAACTGCAAATTTCCTCCCACAGTCCCTGGATAGTTTGAAATCCTAAATGGCGTACATGCCAATAAAATACAATGGATATTAATGCAATAATTCATTCAGTTAATATGTAAACCTATGCACTATTTACGTACATGCAGTCCAGGTCGCTTTATTCATAAAAGGCAGTTTAAAGGTCCTGTCTTAAGCGCAATTGCCTCTTATGAGCTTTTAGCCATATTATAATGTGTTTTATCATCTCCAAAAGCTCAAAATGCTCTCTTCCACCTTGTGATGTCATGTAGTGGCAGTTTTCTTGTTAATATCTGCCTTTTAACTTTTGTTCGGGAGAGATTAGCAATACCAGGGCTGAAATTATCCAAATGATTCTAGTGAAAGTGTTTGGAGTTTAAAAACCCGTGGAGCACAGTGTTTGCACGTGTGAATGAAACAAAACACAACTCCGGGTAGGTATTTGGTGAGGAAACAACATTATAACTCTGAAAATAGCGTAATATTGGCCTTTTAATGTGTGTGTGTAGATGTTTGTTTGGTTAAAAGCTATTGTTTCAAGAGGATGCGAGAGATTTATCTATTTCAGTGCACGTTTGACCATAGCGCTTGTAAACATGCTTTATGGATGCGTTTTGACATTAACAAACGGGATTACAACTAAACCCTATTACCCTCATCTCCCCTATGCAAGTGTGCTCCGGGTGCAGAGAGTTCGTGTCCGTGTGACTGTTCCTCTGCACAGATGGACCAGGCCTGTATTCCCTCCTAATTATAACACGCTCCATAAGCCTCTATATTCTCCCTGTCTGCGCAGTGTTAGCTTGTTAATATGCATGCGGTGTCTAAATGCACAGGGCATGATGTAAGTGATGCCTCCTGACACTTTCATAATCAGATGTTGTTGCTCTGATGTTCGCTGAGAAACCGGGCTCGTGCAACATGCTGCAACTCTCAGCTGAAAATGGGGCTAATCATTTATGTATTGTTGTCATAATTGTGGGAAAATGACAGTTTTTACAAGAATAATAGCTGTGTCGATGGTTAGCCAGAAGGAATACAGCGTTGGAATATGCCCTCCTTTAGTTTAGTTTAGTTCTCTGTAAGTGGTGCCATCATAAACACTCAAAATTCATCTGCACATTATTTTGAGGTAACACTATAGCAATATATGCAGAGAGAACTTATGTAAGCCAACAGGTACTTGGTATTGAACTGTCGGGTTGTTTTTCCAATAGATGGTAGAGACATCTTCCAATTTACCCCAAAATTTGAGGTTCAATCCCCATTACATATTTTACATCCCGCCATTGTGTCCTTGAGGCGCACACTTCACCCACCTTGCATGTGGGTGTTGCATGCATTGATGGGTCTGAATGGCTGGTATGTCTTTTAGAGATTGACCAATATCTTTTTTTCATGACCGATGCCAAGACCGATGCTGTTGGTTCGGCTGCTCCTATTCTCTTTTTCTATTATCATAACTGCAGCGACATTCAGAGTTATAATAGACCTGTTGTGTAAGAGTAATGTACGCTGTGCAAAATCTTGGCGATTACATTGGATTTAATTTACGTTTTTAATTAAGTAGTTTATCCTACAAAATAAGTTCTCTCCTCATCGCTCCACAGGACTTGTAAATACAGCTACCGACTAATACAACAAGCAGCAGCAAACAGACTTTTTCTTTGCATTGAAAGTCACATTTTCAGATACAGGATATCGCATTAGTGTCCTGAAAAACGTCTGTCAAGCTACATTTTCCAATGTAGCAGAAGTTTCCTGTTCAGAAGTAATTTAGCTCAAACGCATCAGTTTTTAGACCCCTGTCTGCTTTAGTCACGCCATTATTGGAAGGAATCTCCCAGAATTTGTTTGGCTTCGCTCCTTTTCCTCTTCTCTTCTATTTTCAGTGACTTCAGTGAAAACTGACTTTCTTTTGCGGCGAACTGGTAGTGGATTCTTGTCTGTCATTGCAACAAACTTTGTGCTAAATGCGAGGAAGCTCAAAAAAGCAGCTAAGAACGGCTGCATTGGTTTAGTAAACAGCGTCTTGCGTCTGTGGAGTGTGTAAGAGCCGAACATAAACCACGAAGTCCCAGAGCGCCAGAGACTCAGTTACACTAGAAGCGTCGGGAGTTTGATTGACAACTCAACAGCCAACAGTAAACGAGTTAGCCTTGTTTTCTATTGGCTGATGTTTATCTGGCCCCACTACGTCCAGAGTTGATGGATTTTCATTATTTTTGTTTTAGTCATCATAATTACAAGGCTGCTACATGTCTATAATGCTATCATTGATAATTTGATACAAAAAATATTCTCCATACAACCTTTAAGAGAGCGGTCTTCACATTTTGTGCAGGTATCTCTTCATATTTAAGTTTAAAATAAAGCTTTTTGTTTATTTTTTAAACAGCAAATTGACCAAAACAAAATGACCTGTGCTGGAGATTTAAAGCCAATAAGTGATTTTGCCCTATATCTAATGTCTTTGTTGATCTGTAATAGCTTATGTCTGACATACTCTCATGGATAATGTACCTGAATGTGAAGTGACTTGAAAGAAAAAAATCTGTATTTAATGGTTATTACCTGTAGATTGAGAATTTCTAACAAAAAATTCTTGTTGGCTAATTTCTAAAAACAGTAGAAAAAAAGAAAAACAGCAAAAAGTGAGTGTGCTTTTCCCGTTATTACAAATACATCTCAGTTACATATATAGCCCTAACAATATACCACGGTTACTTAAATGCTCTTTCTCTATCTCACCAGCCCTTTTCTTCCTCCTCTCTCCATTCCCTGCTCCATTTGGGTTAATTTCATCTTGTCACAGCGATATCGGAGACAGTATTGTGGTAAAAAGATAGAAAAAGCTGGGATGTGTGCATAGGGTGAACCAGGGGTAAATGCAGTTGGAGAGGTTGGAGGAGAGTTGAAGGAAAGGCTAATACTATGACACTGTAGGTAGCAGTAATTAGACGGAGCCCTCCTGTCCCTCGTGAGGCTAAAACACACATTGTCCTCTGTCACGGTCTCTCCCACCCCTCCCCTCGCCCACAGAGAGGCCCACGTGGGGGGCAAATGGGATTTTTACCCCCAGTCCACATTAGGCATATGAGAGCAAACCTGAGATATAGCTACAGAACTAAAGAAATTCTCGGTAGACATGTTCTTTGCTTTGATTAATCAGCTAAAACGACTCTGGATAAGGTTAAAAACATGTATAAAATTAATTCTCACGCAAAAACAACTATATTTAAGAACATTTTCTGAAGTGAAAAAGCCGTAACTCCTTAAACTCCATTCATTCTCCTTTCTGCTATGGTGCATAAATCCTTATAGTTGTGCTTGATATTTGTATAATCTTGAATTGATGAACTTTAGTCTCATTTTGAACTCTTTTTTTGTTTTTACACAGTATTTTTTAACAGTTATTATAATTTCGGTCCATGTAGTTTGCCTGCCACATCTTTTGAATCACTTAATGACCCAATATTCTAATCTTGACATTTTAACACCTCAAGTAATATTAAAAATTGAAGCTTTGATATAACTTTTACAAGGCTAATATAAAGTATTTAAAAGGTTAGACTGGGGGTGATTTGTCAGTGTGTGGCCAAGTTTAATATGCAGGTTTTTATGAGACCTCTAAACAAATGGTGACAAATGTGGGTCCAGTGTGTGTTTCTACTCTAACTTGTGTTATAGAGAAAGAAAATAGCCCAGTTTACAATAGGGGTTTTAATAAGGTCACTCTGGTTTGGCTACTGGTATAGAGCCAAAAGTCATAAACTCTGGAATTAACTGTACATGAAAAATGTTGGCCATAATTGTGACTCTGTACAAACTAATGCTTCCTTTAGACTAACCACAGTAAGTCTAAAATCATTTCTAAAACACATGTGGTCTCATATGCCCCCAAAAAGTATGGATTGTTTTGTTGAAATTAGATTGTACTAAATATTAAGCTTTTAAAGACAATACAAATTAAGTAACATGGAAAAGGCTTAATCTAGTATTTCAAAACTGACTTAATGTTCTCTCTTTATTTATTTATTCTTTCTATTTTTATGTATTTTTTATGATTTAATTTTCCATCCATCCATTTTCTCCCGCTTAATCCGGCTGGGTCGTGGGGGCAGCTCTGCCCATTACTCTGTGCACCAGACCCAGACCCTATGAACCCCTCTGCAGGTTGATTATAAACTGTTCATAGGGTGTTACATGTTTTAGTTGATGGGGGGAAACCGGAGGAAACCCATCCAGACACGGGGAGGAAACATGCAAACTCCACACAGAAAGGCCCAGGCGACCCGGGGATCGAACCTGTAACCTTCTTGCTGTGAGGCCTGAGTGTTGTCACTCAGCCACTTATTATGTATTTATTGTATTTATTATTAAAATATACATTATTTTTTATTATTTATGTGTTTATTCTATAGCCCTATTTGAGTTTTGAAATGATTGTTAAAGGTCCTACATTATATAAAACTGACCGGCTTTAACTCATGTCATGATGCTGTTACCTCCTCAAACACATACCTGGTGTTGTGTTTGGTTCATTGAGCACTTCCTGTATAACTACGTGACATCACAAGGTGGTTGTTGAGTTTTTTTTCTGATTGAGAGAAGAACTGTGCTAATTGATGTGAGTGAAATAAAACACAATTGCAGGTCTGTTTTTGATCAAGAAACAACATTATAACATAGATCAGATATAACATAGATTCTTATAGCTTGTTTTGTAATTGTTTTACCAATTCAACCTCTTTTTACCTGAATTTAAAGCTACAATCTGGAACATTATTTGATTGTTTTACAAGAACATAGCAGAAGTGAAAGGTCTTCCGCCTGACCTGGCTTTTGTTCAGACTCACCTGCGATCTCTGGTCTTCTTCTGCCACATTTTCAGACAGCAGTACCATAGGGAGCATCTAGTGGTGGTACGTGAGAATACAGGGGTGGGCCGCCCAATCTAATTACACATGGTAGCTTTAACCTGCTTGTACGTCTTTGTTTAATGAGTCCAAAATGCTGTACAAAATAACTGTTTTCTCCGTATGATAAATAAATAAATGTCTTTAATATCTTTTACACCAGGCCGACCCCAACTGAGTAGTTATAATATAGACCTAAGTCATTGATAACTTGCAAATGGATTAAGTTTTACCATCAATCTTACTCTTACAAAACTATATTGCTTTTTAATACATTTAAGTGCTTTACTGACCTATTATAATGCATTCTTATTGATCTTTTACTTACACTAACCTGCTTACCAGTCTTAACCATGTCCGTTCACTTATGCCTTAGTCTGAACCTGTATATTTGAGTACCCAGGCTGCTGCAGTAGTAGTGTAGTGAGTACTGCTGAGCCCACACTAACCGTATTGACTGCTGTGGTTTGTATATTGATATTTGGCCACTTACTCCTCTGCTCTAATTTCTCTTTTCATTTACAGTAGTACAGTACACATTTGTAGAGCTCATCGATGGCTTCCGGGACATAATTAATTGGCCCACAGTGGCTGTTGGCTGAGAATGGAGTGTCCATCTCCTCTGTACTTGTGTTAAACAAGGCTTTTGGGTGTGATGCAGGTTTTATATGCTTCAAATACTGTTAAAGCTGTACTGTGTAACCTGTCTGGTGGATGGTACATGCCACCATGGGATGTTAATACTTTGCCTTGTTTATTTCTTCTTTATTTTAGCAGACAAAACATTATTTACAGTGTTCATTGTAGAATTTCCACAGTATGGTTTTAAGATGAAGAATGCATGTTTTTACAAGGTATTTTAGAGCAATCAAAACACATGTAATTGTCCAAGTATGCTATACTACGGAATATTTCTTCTACAACATAATAATAACATATCCATGAACATAGGCAGGTGGTGTATCCTCCTGAGGTACATAGTGCACTGTCTTCCTATGACATCTTGCATATAGTTGAGATTTTATATTTTATATGTTATATATTTTATATTTATTTTATTTTATTTGGACTTTACATATACACTTTTTAACATATACAGTCTTTTTTTGCTACTTATTTACAATTTATTATTACCATTTCTATTTTTTACTCTCTATTATTATATTATATTGTGATGTGTGAGCTTCTGTGCCCAAATAATTTCCCTTGTGAATCAGTCAAGTTTGCCTAAGTCTAAAGAACCCAAGTTACACTATTTTCTGATCTATGTTATAATGTTGTTTCCTCATCACAAACATATTTTTTGTTTTGATTCATTCACAAACGTTTAACTCACAGGCCCTGCATATTCATAATCTTCTTTCAGACAGAAAACACTCTGTTCCACCTTGCGATGCCATATGGTGATAGAGGAAGTGCTCCAAACTCCATACAAACTCCATACATCTTCACTAGAATAATTTGGATCATTTCCACTCTAGAATTACCGATCTTTACCGTGCAAAAGGTAAAAAGTAATAATAATATAATAATGAATCTTTATTTACAAAGCACTTTTAAAAACAAGATTTACAAGCAATGCAAAGCAGCAATGAACAGCATAAAAAAAACACAGAAGTCACACAAAAACTGATGCAAACAAACCAGTAAATTATACTAAATGAATACATAAAATAAAAAGAATTAAGGAATGTAAATGAAACTAAAAAGGTCAGCAGATAAAAATTAGTATTAAGAAGGTTCATGCTGTCTTCAAAACTACCACCACATGACATCACAAAGTGGAACGGAGCCTTTTGAGTAGACTAATAGTAAAGCGTTACTCAAACATGTGTAAATGAAAAAACATAACTCCAGGTATGTTTTTGACAAGGTAACAACATTTTCACGTGGCTTACAGCTCACTGGGGCCAGTTTTGCATAATGTCTGCCAAAAGTCTTGCTATTTTTACGATAGTCTTTTTATTAGTAATTATAGCGGCAAAGTGCTGAGGCTAGATTATGAGACGCACCTGAACGCCTCATAGCTCCCCTGTTGGGTTCTTTGACCTGCATGTAGACAGGGATAAGAGTGGCCTGACCGTTTAAATGTTTAGCGCAGGTCATTGGTTGAAAAAATCCAACTTCTCACACCTCAGATAAACTACTTTAAATATTTGATATAATATATTTGGCTTCTGGTCTTCAGAGTTCAGCCTCTCCGTCGTTGCCTGCATGAGGACACTGGAGGAGGTTGGAGTGATATCTACTTGTTTTCGTCTATGTGAAAGGTTACACTCGGATCCATTGGTTTTGACACTTACAAGCTCTGCCAGAACATCTCACATCTCCTCACACAGCAGCACATACGTAGCGCTAACATGATAACGCTACACTGTCATCATCATTATTATTGTGGTTATTCATCTGCGCGTCTGGCTGTGGGCGCTTCATCTGTTCGATCGGCTTTAGAGCTGCATATGTAATGTTCCACAGTATGGCATTAAATAGATCTTATATTTATTGAATTACGTGTGTTTTTATGGTTAGAAATACAAAAAAATTACCTTGAAAAACGGATCTGACCTGTCACTTGGCCTAGTGGTGTCACCTGCTTTGTCTCCCTGGAAACAATGCAATTCCAGTTAAAGCGATGATACTAAGTAGAAAAAGTTGCACAGTGCGTCTTTAAAATTAGAATGGTTACCCGTCAAACTGTTTCAAAACTAAATCAGGAGATAGAAAACTGAAAAAATAATGAACATTTCTAGTCACAAAAAATCTATACATCAGCTTTGCTTTATTTTACCAAAAGCATAATCTTCTAAGTTGGTGTCATCAAATACTCAAGTCTTTTTCTAATCTATAGGGGTGTAATGGTACATGTATTTGTGCCCAACCATCTCAGTACGGGGCGTTGGGTTCGGTGCAGGGCTGTGCACGAGTGAGTTCGCGCAATTAGTGTGTTTACATTCCACCACTGCATGTGCAGCTACACCGAGGCCCGGCTCTTTAATATCCAGGGAGCTCGTCCGTGATCGGGGTGGTTGGTTAGATCATAGAAAGAACTATATTATATACTCCGCTGTCCTTTAGTCCGACAGAAGCTGATGTGACTCTGCAGTGGTTATAGTTTATATGTTGCGAAGTTTATTTATGCAGAAAATTTTAATTAAGAATCTGTTGCAGTGTAGAACTTGTACAGTATTTTTTGGAAAGTATCCTGGTTTCTCAGCATGAATGTGGAAGTTCATGCTGGAACTGTTACTGCTGCACTTCACTTTTTGAAAAGTTTTGTTTACTGTTTAGAAGGAATTTATTTTTAATTATATTTTTTATTTTATTTGGAATATTTCATACATTTATTGCTTATTTGAGATTATTTTTGCACTTGCATTTATTTTTGTTTCCTTTAATGTTAAAACAAATTGTTGGTTGAATAAACACACAAATAAACATCAAGCAAATGGTTTTGTTCCCATACTCCTACCGAAAAATAACCAAACCATGATTTTTGTGTAGTGATTTTTTTGTGTTACAGCCCTTCTAATATATAAAGTCATACACATCTCCCCCTCTTAGCTCTGAGAGGTTCCACACATGGAGTAAGCAGAGGTGCAGCTCGTGGACACTGTAGAGCTCCACTCTGGAAAAGTGCCTTCAGTCAGAGTGCCTTTTCTGCCCGAGTGTCCCAGGAGAGGAGCACTGTCCCCAGAAACATCAGAGAACTGGCCTCTATCCATCTTCTCAAAAAACATCTCAAAACACTGTTCATAGAGACGCAGACCTGTCCACATGAACTCACTGAATCTGCTTTCACCTTTGTGCTGCTCTGTTTTGTATGTGGTCCACCACCGTCCATTTTAAAGTTTTTGTATTTTTCTTTATGCTGTTTCAGATTTGGGAAGAAAAAGGATGACAAAAAAGAAGCCAAAGCCACCTTGCAGAGGCAGAAGTCTGATCTGCTCAGTGACGTGGAGCTGGAGAAGATGAAGGAGGAGAGAGAAAGGTGGGGCACTTTTCTAGTTTACAGCATAGAATTTAATTATATCACATTTTCAAATAGAGATTCAGGGTAGATATAACTCTGGAGTGTATGTTAGGGTTGCAATCAATACTGAAAAAATACATCAAACAAAATTGGACCTTTCCTGAATGGTTTTGATCCAAGTTAGAACAAGCACAAGAGCACGATATTACTGAAAAAAATAGTGGTAACGCTTAAAATTAAGGTTGCGAAGTGAAAGCGATAATAACACAAGTCTATGAACTTTTGATCAGAATGAACCCAGTAACGCTTGATTTGTGAGCTGGACACAACGATATGTAAATCAAAAGTCCTCTAGTGCCCTCTCAAAGAAAATCTGTTTGTTGTGGACACATTATATATTATGATGGGGAACGAACCGAAGTCGAATAAAGGTTAGAAAACCAGTTCCCAGGTGTGTTAGTATGGTATTAGTATGCACTTTTCTCTCAAATTTGAGTATTCAAGTATTTAATTAGTTGATGTTTTATTTTTGACACTTGCTGAGGGCAGTGTGGTGGAGCATGAGCGCTGCGGCAGAGAACTTTCTGGTGACGTAGGCTTATGGATGGAGCCTTAGGTCTTGTATAACCAAAAGGAGAGTTTGAATAGTGTCAGTGAAAGATTGCAAGATCATTCAAACATCATTTTGCAAACTCTACCCCCAGGCTGTCTAACATTTGTCTAATGTAATGTAAATCAGCTAAAACATTAAGGCACAAAATCAAGCATTAAACTAAGATGTTACGGGCTTTAGTCAGACTGTAAATAGGTTAAAGTCCATACTTGAGATTAGGGAATGGGAACACCACTTTAAGAACTTTATATTACTTTGGACATGTATTTATTAACCCGCCTTCTGTTTATTACTGGCTTTAAGGTCTTGGTTTGTTGAGAATTGAATAATTAGCATCTTATTAATGCTCACACTCATTTTTTCTTGTTTTTATCATTATAAAACATCTACACATGAGAGTTAATGCTTGAGAAGCCTCATACATTATTATAACCTCATACATTTTTAACTTATTTTAACACATTGCTAAATTATTTTGTGTGGAAATTTATATTGAATGATCGAATTTTATTTATTTATATTTTTCTAAATTTTGCACTATTGAAATATCTGTTATATATATTGG
Organism: Scartelaos histophorus; assembly: GCA_000787155.1. NCBI lineage: Eukaryota > Metazoa > Chordata > Actinopteri > Gobiiformes > Gobiidae > Scartelaos > Scartelaos histophorus. Next base: position 89 of record KN504032.1, on the reverse strand, counting down.
ATATCACAAATGAGTATTGAGCAATTTCCATAGTATTTAAATCACCTTTGAATTATTTAGCATATTGTAATCTCTTCTGTTTTTTTTTT
>JACN01144443.1:0-10561 GCA_000787155.1 Scartelaos histophorus | reverse complement strand
GCTGAAGTACTTTTTTTTTTTTTTTTAAATACAGCAAGTTCTGGTGTTAAGTCACTAATATAACTGATCAGGGTCAACATTGGTGAACTCACCTTTTGGATATTTCACAGAGGGAATTTAACATTATTACGTTTTAAAATCTGAAAACCATATTTATTAGTGTGGGTGTGTAATTAAACAAACCACATCAAAATCTGGATTACTGGTTACTAAATGTGTTAATTCAGCCTCATTATTTACTACAGGCCTTCTATTATGTCCTATAATTTGCTTTCTGCTAGGTTTTTCCTTCATTAGCTTAATTACACTTGCATTGTCAATGTATATTTTACTGTTAAACATTTCAGAAAGTATTGTGAGATTCCTAAAATATAAACTTAATTCACGCATGGGTAAATTGAAAATGTTTTGATTCTACTTTGTACCATCTGGCTGGAACCACCGTCTGTTCTTCTTGTCACAACTGTAGCTAATTAATTAAAGGTTTGTTGCATTTGAAAACTAAAATGTAATTGTTTCACAAAATTATACAGTAGAAAGTAGAAAGTAAAAAGAGAACTATTTTTATCTCTCTGCGAATTTGCTTTAGTTTATTGTTCAATTAAACGTATACGAAATAGTTAATGTTGTTGTAAAGATATTCAATTTTAATTACACTCGTCTTGTGCAAGAAAAACTATACAGGAAAAACAAGCAATTCTATAATTTTTAGTGCACTAGTTCAGATTAATTTAGTTTGGATACTAGTTTCAGTTTCAGTTCATCTCACAATATCAATTTCCATGTGATCTTAGTTCTTATACATTTCAAGAAAAGGATATTCTTTATAGGAAAGGCCCAGGAATCTTATAATTTTCAGTAATTCAAATTAATATAGTTTGGATACTAGTTTCTGTTTCAATTAGTATATACACAATATTATGTATTAATGTGAAGTCAGTCAGTTCTATAAAATACCTAAAATAAAAACCTTTAAAATGGGGGATATTCTGCAAAATCAACTTTATTTTAGAGATTTCTGTCACGTAAAAACATTGTTCTCTTAACAAAAACATGCCTTAGGTGATTTTATATGTCATTTAAACATGTTTGAGTAATATAGTGGGCCCGGTTTAGTCACTATATTACTGAAACATGTAATTTAAGCATGTCTGAGTAATATAGTGATCTCTGCACTATTGAAACCTTCCTTAGGTTTAGCAGTACGAACTTCGCCCACAACCATACGTAATCAGGGCTGTAATTTAAGCATGTCTGAGTAATATAGAGATCTCTGCACTATTCAAACCCACAACCATATGTAATCAGGGTGCTCTCTCCAACATTCTCTTTTAATATGCTGTTTTTTGGCGAATATAGGAGTTTTAAAACAGTAAGTACTAGTACTAAATATATTATGTGTTAACAATGAATACCCTATGGATTGCACTACTCCCTCTTTAAACGGCAGTTACGGATCAATAATGTGTGTTACTCTGAAATCTGTATTCTCTGATGTAACCGTGACAACGCAGTGCCTGGATAATAGCGTATTGATTGACACAGCAGAGAAAGTTGAAAGCGCGATATGGCACTCTCACACTTTACTCTGTCAGATCCGCAGTTTGCCGGAGCGGCCATGATCCCAACCTCCCTCCGAGACAAAGAGGAGATCTACTTCTTCTTCAGCGAGTTCAACAAAACAGCGCGAGTGGATGAGGAGCCGTACAGAGCTCGCATAGGCCGAGTCTGCATGGTAAGAGACGCGAGGGATTAGTCTGGTGTTCAAAAACCCACACATGCTCTTTTATAAGAACATTTTCCATCCTGAACGCTCATTGCTCCTGGCAGGTCGTGTCTTTGGCATTTCGGGTTGGGTTTGAAGCAGAGGATAAAGTTCAGACCAGGTGTAAATCAGAGCTTGACCAGAAAACATGATGGGTTCACTAATAACACTGCACTCTACCCTAACCCTGACTAAACCGACAGGGTATTGTTCAGTTTACAGCAGGGAACTCCAACCTTTTTTCTCCAGTTAGCTCCTTTACATAACAAAAATGCCAGAGAGCTAATCGTTTTAGCGGCTGAAAGAAATTTAGAAGATTATAAGAAAGAGGGTGAGCCTTTGGGAACAATTAGATGTCTATAAAACAAAACCATTGTCCATTTATTAGTGCACACAGTTGGGCTTCAAAATTATGCATGTAATTGACCAAATTTTTATGTTATAATTCCAAAATAACTTGGCGAGCTACTTGGAAGGGGGTGGAGAGCTACTGGAGACCCCGAGTTTACAAAGCCTTACATACATTAGGTCACCACTTTAGAATAAATCTTAATCTTTAACATATTTCGCTCAAAGCTTGGGCCACCCCGATCCCTGGCACAGTCAATACTTGATTTGTAAGTCAGTAGCTACAGGAACACTTGGACTGCCGTCATGAGTTGAATAAAACTGGATCGCTCCCACTGGACTCCATTATAATTTCTCAGATAGTTGCCAGATATTTCCCGGAACTTTAACCCCATAAAATTGAGAGAAATGGGGCATCAAATTAAGCACATATCCCATCTGGTCTCCATCAAAGAAAGATGTCTGGATCCTCCTATAAAGACAAGATGATTTATTTGTAGAAATAAACTGATTCTAACCCAGGACTAACTCGGAACTAACCCACCTCAAAGAACTCGTGAGTACCACCACATGAAGCCCACAAATGTATCTTAAGTTGAGGTAAATGTGCACACAGTTGGGCTTCAAAATTATGCATGTAATTGACCAAATTTTTATGTTATAATTCCAAAATAACTTGGCGAGCTACTTGGAAGGGGGTGGAGAGCTACTGGAGACCCCGAGTTTACAAAGCCTTACATACATTAGGTCACCACTTTAGAATAAATCTTAATCTTTAACATATTTCGCTCAAAGCTTGGGCCACCCCGATCCCTGGCACAGTCAATACTTGATTTGTAAGTCAGTAGCTACAGGAACACTTGGACTGCCGTCATGAGTTGAATAAAACTGGATCGCTCCCACTGGACTCCATTATAATTTCTCAGATAGTTGCCAGATATTTCCCGGAACTTTAACCCCATAAAATTGAGAGAAATGGGGCATCAAATTAAGCACATATCCCATCTGGTCTCCAATTTCTAAACCATGGCTGAATGAAAGAAAGAGTAAAACCAAAATAAACCATGTTGCGTTTAACTTGTACAAACTAGAAATCGAGCTCTCAGCCTCCAGCTCGAATCTAAACACTTCTAATGATTTAACAATAAATTATATTAAAAAGAGTTGATTTTGTGTAATATGTGATGTTCAAAATCCTATGTAGACTGAATGACCATGAGAAATATCATAGTTTCCTTCTTCTCTTTGTTCTCGTGCCATCACCAGGTGGACGAAGGAGGCATCAAAGCTCTTCTGGCCGACTCCTGGACCACGTTCCTGAAGGCCCGGATGATGTGCGGAGCAGGAAACACCCAGCAGCAGTACAACAACTTGAGGCAGGCCGTGGTCCTCACCGCCCAGGACAAGAGAGCGGGGGTGCTCTACGGGCTCTTCTCCAACGCCTGGTGAGGGACTTACCCACTGTGTGGGAAATTAACTTTTCACTTTTGTAAAAATGTATTTACCTGGGATTTAATATAATTAGCTACATTATTATTTGTATCTTAAAGCGCTACTATTTCCATTTTTGCTTGCTAGTCTGTTTAAAAATACAAAATTGACGCTTTGAGGACAAAAACCCTCTGATATCGGCCAATATATGGAACCGATATATTGTCTATCCCTAGTTTTGTATGAGCTTTCTCATTGTGTGGAACACATTCAAGCCACACTCGTGTCTAGTTTTTCCTCAGTTTTGCTTCTCCTATCGTTGATTTTAAAGGCCGATATTACCCTACTTTCTTAAAGCTCACTGCAGGCAATTTCTAAACCATGGCTGAATGAAAGAAAGAGTAAAACCAAAATAAACCATGTTGCGTTTAACTTGTACAAACTAGAAATCGAGCTCTCAGCCTCCAGCTCGAATCTAAACACTTCTAATGATTTAACAATAAATTATATTAAAAAGAGTTGATTTTGTGTAATATGTGATGTTCAAAATCCTATGTAGACTGAATGACCATGAGAAATATCATAGTTTCCTTCTTCTCTTTGTTCTCGTGCCATCACCAGGTGGACGAAGGAGGCATCAAAGCTCTTCTGGCCGACTCCTGGACCACGTTCCTGAAGGCCCGGATGATGTGCGGAGCAGGAAACACCCAGCAGCAGTACAACAACTTGAGGCAGGCCGTGGTCCTCACCGCCCAGGACAAGAGAGCGGGGGTGCTCTACGGGCTCTTCTCCAACGCCTGGTGAGGGACTTACCCACTGTGTGGGTTTAACCTGCAGACTTAAGGCGTAACTTTTTTGGTGGAGGGTCCGTCAAACGCTTTTCTCAATGGAGATACTAGTTTTGTCTGGAATTTTACATTTGTATTAAACCTTTCTACCTCCATGGAGACCAAATCAGATCAGGTAACAGGTAAATCTGTGGAGAGGTGACCCCGCTCATAGTCAGAATACATGTTTTTTGAGCTATTAAACTACAAGTAATCTAATAAATGTAAAGTTTAATGTCATACTGTGGAACATTCCAGGCAAAGCAACGACATTTCCACAGAAACAAGCAGAGACAGACCCCCAACAAAACTTTACATAGTTCACCTTTCAAGGACCTGTACCTGATTTTAAACATGGAAGTATAATAAGATCTGGAAGATGAATCCAAGATCCTGTAGTGTTTTTTCAATTCTCATTAGCGCATCGTCCAGAAAACCTTTTTACTTCAGCTTTACTTCCTATTTCAAAATGTTTAAAAGTTCATATAGTAAAAATACAGAATAATTGCTACGAAATCCAACCTTTATGAAAGCTGTCGATGCCCCGTCAGCCGAACATGGGCAGTTTGATTTCACACAAAAAAATTGTGTTTTATGGGACAATTATCTTATTGTCTTATCCAGTTCTTATTATAGAGCCACGATTTTAAACCACAAATTATGAACATGTTTGAGTGTGAAGTGAAGCCGCTCACTTAGTCTTTTCTGCTGGTTTTTATCTGTCACCCTGACACAGACTCAACAGGGATAGTGTCATGTCGTTTCCGTCAATCTATTCTCTCTTAGTGTTATATTCTCACTCTTGAAAATGCACCCTGATAGAGAACATCAAAACTATGCAGTGTTTGATGCTATGAGCGCATTTTTGGTTTGTTTTTTATGACAATGGCAATAACAAATCTTGTATCAAACAGTTGTTAATGGTTCTGAAAAAGGAGTTCAAGCTGCAGCATGTGTGGAATCAAGAGATATTTGTAATTCTATAACTGCGATCCAATTCCAAAAATGCCTGGATCAGCAGCCAATAAAAATACTAGATCATGGTTCAGTACTTACAACAGTTTTGAGGTCATGGTTTGGTTCATTTTCGGTACAGTATAGGAACAAAACCATGCAAAACCATTTTCTTGTTCTTTATTTGTGTGTTTATTAAACCAACAATTTGATTTATTATACAAATGGGGAAATAAAATAAATACAAAGTGCTGCTTGGTAATACTAATAAGTTATATAAATGATTCTCAAATAAGCAGCAAATGTATGAAATGTAAAAAATAAATTCCTTGTAAATAGTAAATTAAACTTTTCAAAAACTAAAACGCAGCCATAACAGTTCCAGCATGAAGTTTTACATGTTGAGAAACTGGGATGATCATCAGAAGCTCAGGAGGTTCCTCACCAGCGCTAAGGAGCTGTGATCCACTGCACAGATCAAACCAACCCTAACTCTATTGTACAAGTTCTACACTGCAGCAGATTCTTCATTAAAAATCTCCTGCATAAATAAACTCAACTTTACAACATATAAACCATCACCTCTATAGAGCCACATCAGCCCGTTTGATGATAATTAACTTTTTTACAACATATAAACCATCACCTCTATAGAGCCACATCAGCCCGTTTGATGATATAATTAACTTTTTTGCACATTAGTTTATGTTTTACAGAAACAAAACTTAAAACCACATCTGCATAAACTGTCAGGGCTCCCTCCTTGTGCCCTGATGCTTCTGTCGGACTACAGAACAGTGGATTATATGTGTTCTTTTCGTGATCTCATGAATATTAAGAGGCTTCCCAAACACCCCAATTGATCAAACTCACTCATGCACAACCCTGTACCGAACTGAACATCCCGTACAGAAAGTGTTCAGCAAATACCTATACCATTACCATTGCCAGTGGTCACCTCACATGGCTTAACAAAACTGCAGATTTACGCAACACTAATTAGAAATTCTTCAACAACTTGGAAAGGACTTTTAGTGAGCACATTTAAAAACAGTATTGAGATATACACAGTGTAGCGATGGGGGTAGAGGTTGTAGAACATTATATTGATTTTTTTTTCACGCTTTTGGCTCAGTGGGTTCAGCGTTTGCCCACCAGATCAGGGGTCTTCATCTTTTTCCCCCAGAGAAAAACTTTTTACGAAACGAAAATGGCAGAGAGCGGCTCCTGTTAGCGCTGGCAAGAAATCAATACAGTCGACGGCTAGACTTAGCAGTTAGAGCCCTATTACAAAACATAAACCATTATCCATTATGTATTTTTTAGTAGACCTGCCAAATAAAAAATGTATATTGACGAACAAAATATAGAAGACTGAAGATAATTGAAGCTGCTTCTTTTCCACACTAACCTGAAACCACAAAAATTCAGCTAAAACCTTTTCTACTAAAAGAAAGCACTATAATTTACTGAACAATAAGCCAATATAGTAATTATTATGGCTGGTCTATTTATTAGTGCACAGTTGAGGCATCTAAAGTACACATTTACAATTGTAATAGGTACGTGAGTGAAGTTTTTAGTATTCATAAATCATGGGAGCTTTGTTGGTTGAGAGCGACTAGTAGCTCCCCGGGGACAGGTTGGAGAAGCAGTTGATTAATTCTGACACTTTTAGTAGCCAAACTTTTCAGGCTACAAAAGACACACAAATAACTGGATTTTTTTGTGGTGTTGCATAATCAATGTAAAGGAGCACTGTGGAACATTTCTGGTGTAGGGTCCGTTTCCATTTCTTCTCACCGTGAAGATGTTGATGTGATGGGTCAATGACATGACGTGTGTCCTATTGCAATTTCTTCAGTTAAAAAGGTTCAAATTTCATAATAATTCCCCACATACCTGTAGAACCTCTGATCTCCATGGAAACAAATATCTTTTTTTTCATAAATCATGAGTTATTCTGCATGCTTTTTGTGCTTAAAGTGTTTAAATGTTCATGTGGTGCGACCGTCCACCCTTAACTGATGATTTGACAATGACTCTAAATCTAATCAAATTTATTTTCTTTCATTTTTGGCATATTTTCTGAAGTGTTTTGGAGTTGCACATGAAATTTCATCTTTCTTGAATAGATTTTTTCCACATAATATTCCAACAAATATTGTCAGAGCGTGCCCATGTTTTAAAATCTCATGTTTTCATGTTTTCAAATTTCAATCTCATGTTCATATGACTCACAACTTAGATCAACATCCCAACCATCTTTTAGAAAATCAAACTATTTGAAGGTTATTCTCGGTCACATGATGTTTTTTAAGGTTGGAGCCAATTCATGTACAGAAAAAAACCACAAAAAATACTTAATATAAATGTCAAACAAACATAGATTTTTGCATCTCACATTGTAAATATTTTAAATAGTTCAATAGAAACAACATTTTAAAATGTGCCTGTTGAAAATCCTTATATGTCATTGACCCTCATGCATCAGACCAAATTAGGGGGCAGATCTGTGGAAAGGCGACTCTGCTTATGCTAAGAATTCAAGCTATTCAAATTATTATGTTAGCAATAAAAAACACTAGAAAATAATAAATGGAACTTAGTTGAGTGTAATGCCATACTGTGGAACATCGACATGGAAAAAAGAAAAGTGTAACCTACAGAAAAATGACATACTCTTTTAAAGGTCCTACATTACACAAAATTGACTCTTATGAGCTTATAAATCATGTTACAATGTTTAGCTCTTTAAACATACACTGAGCTGTGTTTGTTTCATTCACACGTTTGACTAATCCTTTATTATTAGTCTGTCTACATCTCCAAAGCTTAAAATGCTCAGTTCCACCTTGTGATGTCATGAAGTGGTAGTTTTCAAATCAGCTCCTTTACCTTTTGTGTAGCAGAGACTGGAAATCAAGGACTGAAATCATCTTAATGATTCTAGTGAAGGTGTACGGAGTTTAAAAACACCGTGGAGCACTTCCTGTATTACCGCATGACATCACAAGGTGGGACAGAGTGTTTTAGAGAGGATTTCAGCCTAAATATGCAGGACGTGTGTGTTAAACATGTGTAAATGAAACAAAACAACTTCAGTCAGTGTATTTTTGTGACGAGAAAACATTATAACAGAGATCAGATAATACCGTGATAGGGGCTCTTTAATTACAGCAATGACGAGATAAAAGAAAACACACACACACACACACACACACACACACACACACACAGATGATGTCATATGCAGTACACACATTATCATTATCAGTAGCTCCCCCTGGTGCATGTCATCAGATTTGCACACACACTCCCCCTCACTCACTGTTCTTTTCATCACATCCAGCAGTATTGTGCCAGTCATGTTTGGGTTCTATTTTTTTTTTTATTATTTTTTGTTTGTTTCTTGTTTTTCTGTGACAGTCTGCCAAAGAATTCTCCTCAAGTTTGCCAATCCCGTCACACTGATTGCAGCTATCAGACTCATGACATCAGAGCGGTGTCAATTACTGCAGAAGGGGCTGTGTAATTTTGAACACTTGGTTTTTCAAGTACAGTAAAAAGCTCTTTTATTATTATTATTTTTATTTTATTTTGAAGTTATTTTTTTCTGTTTGCTCAGGGATGAACGCTCACAGTTGTTTCGCCAGATTTTTTTTTTTTTTTTTAACAAATGCATCAACCTTGAATTTGTTATATGAAGTATTATGCAATGGGTATTATGCCATTTGTGTGTGTTTTCAGTAATTTAGCGATAATTTAGCGATAGTTTAGCGATCTCTCCCGGGCACCCACCTTGCAGTTAGCAGTATGATCCTATCTCAGCCTGTTCTCCCACACGGCAATTTTCCATAAATGTACAAAAGCGGGATACAGAATGCAAAAATAATATACTACGACTTCACAAACCCGGGTCGATGCAGTGGTTTGATGAGCAAAATGTGCACCGATTATGTTTTGATCTGAGGTGGGAGTAACATAAAAAAAACCAAAGAAAGAAACTTATTTATCATGTTCATATTTACTCTTTGAGCTAAGTCACTCTCCCTTTAGAGCGCTATCACAACACAATCGCGCAAATGAGACTGCGCATCTCATCAGGTTTGTGAAGTCGTAGTGTATTGTTTTGTAGCTTTCTTTGGTAAATCTCTGGAAAATGGTCGTGTGGGAGCATTTATGACCTCCTCATGTTTTAATGCAGAAACAAGCTTATAACATGTCTATCACAACACAATCGCGCAAATGAGACTGCGCATCTCATCAGGTTTGTGAAGTCGTAGTGTATTGTTTTGTAGCCTTCTTTGGTAAATTTCTAGAAAATGGTCGTGTGGGAGCATGAGTGACCTCCTCAGGCATGTTTTAATGAAGAAACAAGCTTATAACATGTTAGTGAGGTTTTTGTTTTTGTCAGAATACCCCCCCTGAAGTTGTTCTTATAGACAAATTCAATATTCTGATCAGCAGCAGAGCCATCAGCCTCCTTAGCCACTTCATTCCCTTCTCTTTTCAACCATTATAGCATCCAGATTATGTTGGTCGAAATTAAATTCAAGTACCAATGTGTTTTTCCATTTCAGCTTTCTATTCCCCGTTGAATCGAACCAAATGACTCTGTCCGTTTGAGATAAATTGCTGATTAAAACACGGGCAAATGTGCAATATAAAGTGTGGATTCGATAAGACTCTGACAAAAAGGCGGTTTATTTTACCTCTGCTAAAATCCTGTCTTCTCTGCTGTGAAGAAGAGAGCACATTGCCCAACTGATGAAGGCTGATTTGGTGACAGTGTTGCGTTGGCACACACTCTTGGACTCAGACTGCTTCCATCTCATTTGCATAGAACTCAGGATGTGCACTGTTCTGGTGTCTCTGTGTTTGAAGGTCTTTTAAGTCTAGACACCAGATGATATCAAACCCTGCTTCCACCTCCAACACCTAATATACTGTAAATAACGTGTAATCTTGTCACAACAAACAAAAATTATGATCAGTGTTGGTCAGATTACTTTGAATTACTGCTCTAATTACAAAGAACTGCAAATAAGAACTGTACTGCAAAGAGGAATCCTTGCAGAGGTTTGATGTGGGTTTTTGGCTGTTGAAAAAGACTTGCTTCCACCACAAAAGTGACAAAAATGTGTTTATTTACAACTGCAGAAAGCACTTTTCTACCGATCTTTCCTCCAAGCTGCACTGCAAACCAAACAATTAGCAGTAATTGAAAAATTTG
>KN504026.1:0-14852 GCA_000787155.1 Scartelaos histophorus | reverse complement strand
AACATTCACTAAGAGGGTAAGTCCAAACTTTTGCCTGGTAGTGTTACTTTGAGTTCAATCAAGGTTTTATTTTAAAATGATTCCTGCATACCTTTTATCTTTATGCAGTATTTAGGTGGTAGCTAAAGATATCTGCTGTTCACACATCACTGTAATTGGTCTACCTGTCACTCACTCAGAGTATGACAGGCAAAATGGAGTGGCTATCAAAGTCTGAGATTGCTCAAACTCAGACTTCTCAACTGCGCCGAGAAATGCTGAATCACGATAAGGAAATCTCACCATAAAAGCATATTTGTCACAGGAATGAGATCACAGTTATTTTTTTTTTTATTGCCATATCATCCAGCCCGATTATCAGTATCAGTCAATGTCTGCTAGTATCTAGTGTTTTGTTGCATTAGAAGGAGAGGTAACCTTGCTCACAATCAGTGTTTTGCTAAGTATTTTTGCTATAAAACACTATAAAAAGCTATGATACCCCCTGTAATTAAATAAATGTAAGATAGAGCTGTTTAACATCATACTGTGAAACATTCCGGGCAGAACAGCTACATAGCCAGAAAAACGGACCCTCAACCAAGACGTTACACAGTGCATCTTTAAACAAGGAGAACACAAATGTGAACGTGAAAAGATGAGAGTTTGACATTCATAGTTTGAAGAATGAGGACACAGCAGTGGAATTCATTTGTTGGTTGCTCCATGCTTGTGCAGGGGAACATGTCCTGCCACTGCTAACAGCAGGCCCAATGACTGCACTGGGTGTTGATTCATCATTCGCACTCACAGTAGGCCCATCTTGCTGATAATTATCTTTGTCAAATTAATTATCAGTGTAAGTGTCAGCGTGACAGAGCCATGAATTACATCGACATAACCTTGATTAATCAACACAAAGGCTTTTGGGGCAAATGTTTGGTGCATATGGATGCGCTGTCTCCAAAAATGTCCGCCTTGCTCTCTCATATCTGTCTTCATTTCTTATCTGCACTCCCCATTTTTTCGCCATGCTGAAGTCCTTTTGTCCTTTTGCAGTATCCTCTAGATGGAAAACAAAGCTGTCTGCCTGGAAACATCATCTGCTACAGCTGGGCCTCGCATGTAAACTGATCAGGAGCACTGTTTCTATTAATAGTGTGAGCAGTGCACAGGGAAAAATGCTCAAATCCATCTTTAGATCAAAGCTTTCAACTCATATCGTATACTGGTATGTATTTAGTTTAAGTTTAGCACTGCAGTTATTTAAAAGTCCATGTGCCTACCAGACACATTATATCATTTTAATGTAGTTTAATATTTAACATCTACAGCTTTTGTTGCTACAAGCTTATGGTAATGATTATGGATGGGTTGAATTCCCAGAAGATGAGATACAAGATCGGGTCCACGATAATGAGATGAGAGAAGACTTTATTACCAAATGGCGAAATAAAAACACCAGGATCATGTAGAGCAGGTTAATACGCACATTTTAAGTCAAAATGACAAATCTCACTGCAGCTGCTTTAATTGGAACGCAGTGTCTAGTGGGTTAGTTATGTTATTTATGTATTCAGTCTCTGGACAATCTAATCTAATATTTTTGCTGTCAAAGAGGTGTAACTCACTAGCTCTTTACATTTGGTTTGAGCAAAACTTGTTGATAAAATGATATATTATTATATGATTGCAGTATTGTGTGACTGCTGTGCTCTTCACTGTGAGACCTATGCCCTAAGCACCTCACATGCCCTGGGAGCCTGCACACTCACTCTGTATGGGTCAAATCTACTTCTCATTAATAATGGAGCTCCTGTCATGACTGTGTCTCAGGTTCATTCATTTCTCCCTCCACTCTCCCAGTGCCTTTTGTCATTCAGATCTTCCACACTCTTGTACTTTTCAGCTTTTTGCACTCACTGTATTCCTCACTTGAGTCTGTAGGACGGGCCGCTGTGAGGTCAGGTCTGTTTTATTAGGATTACCAAATCTTGCTTGTGGTTGTTAAGAATATACCGTTTCAGCTTTTTCAGTTCTGATTCTGATACTATGGCTTTAAGTAGTTGCCAGTCTGTGATATCAATGTCAGAGCGAGACTGAAAACATTATTAATTTCCTTTAAACAAAAATGAAATGTGACAAAACTGATCCAAATGTGTAATGTAGTATATATGGAGAGTGTATCTCTAAGCAATGACAGAGCAGCTTTGCATAAATAAATAAACATTATGAGAATTTCTGGGCCATTTATGAGCAGGAAACAGTCTTATTACTATTATAGGGCTTATAAGGATATTTAGAAGCTGATATCCAATCCAGTAAATATTTCAGTATCAGCACCAGTATCATATCCAGTACTGTTTTTGTGCATCCCTAGCTGGTGGTTAAAGTCACACATTTGGTTTGTTATTTTTTTATGCCCTATGAAATGTGGTAGTAAGATCTGTATATGTCAGAACTTTCAGACCAGAATTCTTTAGACCAAATAAAAGGTTTATGAATGTAGTTAAAGTGGAATCTAACTACGCAAAGTATAGAGTATTGGCTGCTATTTTTTTTCTTTGTTTCCTTTTTACATTGCATAAACTTGGGTGCACAATATTGTTTGAATTGTAATTGCTACTTGAGTCGTCACATGTCCTTATTAATAACAAAATAAGCTTCTTTTTTTCATCTAAAAAGATTTACTGAAATTCATTGAATTCTTGTATTCATTATTCATATTCTCAATTTTCACTTTGAACAGAATCCCACTCTTTAAAAATATATCACAGATGTAATTACTACAATTTCAATGGTAATACTTGTCAGAGACATTGTAATTACATTTTTTTCACCCAAAATGGTGCAGAATTACATTATACCAAAAAAAGGCCATGAGTCTCTGCATAGATCACTGATTTGTGCTTAACTCATGTTTGCTTACCTTCATGCCTGATCGCGTACATTGACTTAGGGCCATGTTAAGCCATGCATGCCTGTTTGTTTTTTTCAGTATGGGTATGCCAGTGCTGTTTTTTCTTTTTTCTGTCGATTATATTTGGAGTGACCTCTGCTTTCTGACCCTTCAACTGCATCTTGTAGTGGAACTCCCATGGGTCTCGCTGCTTCCACAGCCTCTGCCTCTGCCTGCACAGTTTGAATTAGGGCCATAGTTTACATGCTGGTGCTATCAAGCGAGCAGCCCCTATTTGACCTTCAGTATACAGTGTCAGTGGCTGCTCATTTGATAGTAGGCAAGTACTTACATGTATAAACAATGGTATTTTTAATACATTTAAAATAGAAAACTTAAAATACCCTGGCATATCTGGAAAGACATCTCTGTATTTTGTATGTTTTTATACTGATGGATCAGTTTGGTCCCCGGGTCCTCGAGTCCCACTAATTATGATGATCAAATCAGATACTTTTTTTTTTTTTTTTTGGCAGTGAATCTTGTGTAATGAAGCAACTCATTGGTCATCTCTCAATTATAAACAACATTACACTTCTCTCACCTCAGATTAACAAGATTTATTACTTTGCTCATTGATTCTGCAAAAACTGACAATGTGTTTCAGTCCCATGTGATATTTTTCCTAATAAGCAGCCATATTTGTTTTGATATGGACCCATCATCCTTGATTGGCTAATCTACCTGTCAATCACATCATGCCCCTCCTCATACTTTACAGAGATGTAAAGTATTGAGAAAGTGTGTATTCTGGATTTCAGGCATTTTTTTGTTTATATGTAGGTATAATTTTCTCTACCGTTTTTTTTTTTTTTGTTTTTTTTTGCCCCCAGGATGTACTGTGACCATACTGGTTGTTGGTAGCATTACCATAACAGCAAAACCTCCACTCAAGCCTCTGAAAGTTGTGACGCAGACACTCATTGCGATTAATAATTAGGAAGAGAGGAATATGTTAAAATAATGAACAACTCCAGACCGGTGCAAACCATATGAAATTAACTTTTTCATGTTTTAATACAGAAAAAAAAATCAGGCACAATGGCTTTAATATGTGCCATAATACATCTTTACTAATGATAAGATCTTAATCCAAATTTCTTTTGCTATTAGATTTATTCATTCATATGAGTCATCCAGTGTCACTAGCCACCACTTCTGCCGCTGAACTAGAGTCGAAAGGTTAAGGCAGTCTGTTATAGAGAAAGCCTGGGGAGCACAGAGAGGTGAAAAGAATAAGAACCATAAATAAAACAATGTTGCTATTTTAGGAGAGCTGTGAATGGGAGACAGGAAGTGTTTTTTTAATAAGAATTAAAAGAATAATCCTCATGATTGGATGTAGTTTGTTTGTTAGTTATTAGCTAAATGTTACATTTAACTGAGTAAACCCCTTTAATGCTCTGAGTGACTGAAATATACCATTCTAGGAGTGATTTGTTTCCAGTTCTCACAGGTCTATTTCCTAAAATTCACTCATTTGTGTATGTAGGATTTGTAACACTTGGTGAAACAAAGCAAAAATGTCTTTATTAAACTCTTATTAAAGAAGGACAATTTTAATTCTGTGGGATATGAATTCTCAACACACAACATATTCAGGTCACCGTGTTACCTTTTATTGTTTTGAAAATGCTGAGTTGAAATTCACTCCCCCTTCACAGCGCTATCACATTACAATCAGCATGCACTTCACTAATGAAACTACTGCACATGATGTGGAGGAGGATGACGTACGCTTGTGGGCGGAGCATTGAACAAGTCTTACACTTGACCGTAAATAGGGCCTGGGAGAGATCACTAAATGACTCAAATTTCTCTGGATGTCTAAAACCTCTCTAGGCATATTTTTGATGAGGGTACAACATTATTAAAATGGTAGAAATCTGTAGAAAGTCGATCTAGTATAATACCCTCTCTTTAAGTGGCTCCTCGCATAATTGCATAATTTTGAAACAGATCACTACTCCAAGATGAATGAACAAAGAATCTTTACATTATATTACAAAGGTTATGTGGATCTGAGCAGATAATTTACCTCATAACCAAAAGAAGTCTGACACTACAAGATGTCTTTATGCTTGGCGGTGACATTTATAGTTTTATTTCATTCATATTTTCCAGTATGCTAACTCTTCCCACAGCCCTGTTACTTTCCCTTGTCTACAGATTCAGCTTGAGTTAGTGAAACAAACAGTAGAAAGTGTATCTGCTCCTGACGGGGCTGTTCATGAGCGTGTGCACGGGTTTACATGCCCATTTGCTGTACTATGGAGCGTGCTGTGACAAATGAGTAGAGTGCCTGGATAGCGCCTCGCTCAATCTCCTTCAGCACTTTTCCAGATAAAACATTACAGACAAGGCAATGACAATACAAGGACCATCTGAGGCCACTTTAAACCAATACTGAAGCACAGGGTGGGGCCCGTGTCAATTAAAACTGCATTGGACTAATTGTAATGAGATCATCTAATTGAGGAGTACAGCTACGTCTCAAATGAAAAGCCCTGGATAGTAGAAGGGAGACGGCAAATGTATGCTTGGTCAATGTAAAAACAATCTGTAAATAAGATAAGAAATCGACTCGGGCTGAGACAAGGACAAGGGAGAAAGAAAAGGAGAGAGTGTCTGACCTCTAAAGAGATGGTCAGAGAAGGAGTGTTTTTTTTTCTTTTACCAAAGGAAAAAGCTAAATTGTAAACAAATATTCCATGGGTGCTCAGTTCGACAAAGATGATGATTGTGTGTGTTAAAACCACAGATACATGGAAAGAGCACAGATCTCTCACAGGGTTGAAACACAAGACTTGACTAACACTGAGGACCAGGCCAATGGGAGCACATGGTTCTAGTTCATTTATACCAACAAATTGAAGTTAGGTGTAGAGATCAATAGATACGGGTTCTTCCACACTGATCCTGATGCCAATTGTTTAGAATACAGAGCAACTAATGACCAGTAAACTCTGCTACTGATTATTTTTCCCAAATTATGTAGTTCAAATTTAGTACAAACTCAAACACAGCCTTTTTTTAACTATAAACCTTTAAGAGAACAGTGTAGTCACGTCATGTGCAGCTATCTCTTTGTGGTAAAGTAAAGCTTTGTATCTGTTTTTAGGCAGCAGATTTGCTAGGTAGACACAAAAACTTTGTTGACCCTCAAGGATCAATAAAAACTGAACAAGACCATTATTATTTTAAAACCTATTTGGAAACAGCAGCTCATATACTATAATAACAAAGAACAGGCATGTAAAAAGTAAATAATATAATAAATAAATATGGTTTGCTAGAAAGTCCAAATATCTCTAGTTAGGAGCTTGATTGTTCTGAATTATTTGCACCACAGTATTCCAGACTGAGCCAGCTGAACATAAACAAAAATTAGCTACTTTTCTTGGCATTCTGTACATCACGGGACAATGTATTCTTGTTCATTCAGTCATTGTTTTCCTCACACCCCGCCTACTGCATAACCTTGACTTTGGCATTATGTTGAATGAGTCAAACAGCTAATAAATAACCACGCACAGTGCATTTGTCTTACCTGGTGCAGCTGACACTGTCGATATCATGTAAATGCGATACATTGCTTATCTATGGGAAATTTAATGCATTACACCGTTTATTCTCATCTTGACCTGTTGACAGCGTGCTTACAGAAAACACAAGAGCATCTGGAACTCAAGCTAAATGCTCACCACAACTATATTCTATAACTATATTACTATTTAGGGTCAAATGGAATGTGGTTCACTAATCACTAGAACAGCATTTTGGCATTTTAATTTGATCCATGTTATTGTTGTTTTGCGGAGGGTGCACCACCTGTTTGTCTCTGTAGAGATGTCATTGCTTTACCTGGAATGTTTCATATTTGGACATTAAACATTTCCATCTAGCTTTATTCATGACGGGTGTTTCTATTGCTCAGAATCTGTGAATAGGGGTGACTCTCCACAGACCTGCATCGTAATGTAATGTAGTGCCATAACCTGTGTTGGAAGAATATGTAGGCCACTGGTTATTATTTATCATAAAACTGTCCCCAGGTATGTCCTAAATTTACACTAAAATTCAGTTTGTTTCTGGGGAATGATATCAAACAGCTCCAGTGTTCTTTTGGTAGGTCGACTGACTCCTACAGTTAGATCATGTGACCAGATCATGTGACCAGATTTGTAACTCTGACATGAGATTAGGCAGAAGGTCATTGTGTGTGTGTGTGTGTGTGTGTGTGTGTGTGTGTGTGTGTGTGTGTGTGTGTGTCCGTGTCCTCAGGAAGCGACCATATTTAGCATGAGAAATCAGATTATTAGCGCACAGTGGTTTACAGTGGGCATTGAGGGACCATAAGGGATTGTGCGACATGTGCTGGTGCCCGGTGGTGCATGTGCAGTGAGCTGTATAACTGGGCCTCGGAGGGGCTGGCATGACGCTGTTGCTGCCAGTTCATTTCATATTACAGCAATATGGATTTAGTGGATTATGAAAGTCACATGATGTAACTTGCTTCGTTGTAGAGAGATCCTGTGGTCATATTTTTGGTCACTAAGAGTGCTCAGAATAGTTTGAGCCTGTTATATATTTGCATTTACATTTACATTTACATTTATATTCTATTATATTTATATTTATATTCACTATGCTTTTGATGATTCTTCTACCCTCATCAACATACTTCAGGTTGTACTTTGTGTCATCTACAAAGGCACCCAAAAAAATCATCCTTTTGTTTTTCCCCACAAATAATATTAGCATAGATATATTAGCATAGTGGAACAGTTGCTAAATGGCTGCAATATGTAGGTTTTTTAATGGTTCATTCCCCCTATTTTCAAGCCTCACTAACGCCTTAAGACAATGTTGGAAATAGAGTCAATAGTGTGATTAAACCATCAGCTGCAATACAGACCTCATCAATCCTCTAATATTGTTGGGTTTCAGATGACATTACAGCTTTCTATAGGCCGATGTTATTTAATACAGACAGCAGACGGCAGCTATAATGAATATTGTTCAGCTGCAGATTTCTGTTGTGATATACAGTAGAATGGCCTTAGCTCTGATCAATAATAGAAATGATCAGGTTCCATATTTGGGAATTTATCTTTCCAATATTTTTTCATGGCAAACCACAGTGTAATCAACAGAAAATCTGGCTCTTGTCACCACCTGGAAGTATAACAGTGTCACATTCTACAATCTGAAAAAAATGAAATAAAACTGAATCCTTTAGCATGAGGTTCTATTTTTCACAGTGCTCCATAAACAGCGACTTACTACAGCTTATGTACTTCCTGGCAGTGGCCCCACACGTCTGCACATATAAGCTCCATGTGATGTTATCTGTAGTTTGGGTGCTGTGTTTAGGCCGTGATGATTAGCTCGCAACAGGTGCTAACTTGCTCGCCGCTCCCCGGAGTGAAACGCAGGAAGTGCAGGCTAATTGCTGCAGGTGCTAATGCTACGCTACCAGACGACCAGCCTATCGGATAAGAGGAGGAAATAATAAGGTGCTAAGTAGTCATATGTCTTCACTTGTGCACTGGGAGAGTTGGGAAAATGGGTGTGAGGTAATTATCAAATTAGTTTGTACAACATATGCACAAATTACATATAGAGCACTTGGCATGATTCATATTCACAACTTGCATCATGTTGGATCAAAAATATGATTGATCTAGGATATTTTCACTTGTCTGATTTGTTGTTGTTTCCTGAACAACTTCTAGATTCTGGTAGGTTCTAGTGAATGTTTTTCATATAATAAAAATACATTTCAAACCCAAATTTGATTATAATTTTTATATTATACCATTGTAAGAGGTCCAATACTTTGGCACTGATGTGTTGCCTCTTCGTTTATCAGTATGTCTTATTTGCTGTATATAGATAAGATGGATTTTATCACATATTCTTCAAATGATGTATTGTTTTTAAGAATCATTTTATTTTGTTATGCCTTTTAGGGTCATGAAGGCCATTACTAAATATATATATTTTTTTTACCACAAAAAATGCATTTTAATTATGATTTTGTTTTGGAAATCAAACTCAATTATTTAAAAAAAAATAAATTAGTTATTGCTGGTTTGATAAAATTGATTTTATTGGACAACCTCCTTTAAGTGAACAAGGAATATACTTTAGTAACGAGTCTTATAAATCAACTTTTCAGAGATCTGATTATGTATGATTATTGATGTCCGCCTTGTATTAATCAAACAATGCAAATGAGAGTAAGTGTATTGTTAATCAATATCTTTGAAATGTTCTGTGTATGTATTGGGCAGTGTGACCCTTTTTAACTCATCAATACGTCCACTCTCCCTCTCCTCTCATTGTGCAGATGGTGTACAAGCCGTGGCTGTGCTCTCAGTACTTCCAGACCAACCAGTACCACTGCGCCAATCGCATCCCCTGTAACCAGTACTGCTTTGAGGTGCAGCAGAGGTGCCCCTTCATCCTGCCTGACAATGACGATCTCATCCATGGAGGCAGCCCCAGTTTTGTATGCACAGGTAATGAAGAATAAGGCCACGTTTCCAAGATCATTTTTCTGACCATCATTACAATTTTGAAGAGCAGCATTTTTGATTTACATATCAAACTTAGGATTCTTAACATGAAAGAGCATTAAAATATGAAAGGATGGGTTCTTAAGTAATACAAGAATCACATTTCAAAACATTTATATTATTTGTGGAGGTGTTTAGTACGGTGTTAGCACTAAAATAAGATATTTAGATATTTGCAGCGGAATTTATGTTACTTAAATAATCAGCTATTCTAACTGCAATTTGCAATTAATTTTGACTGAGTAATTGGGCAGCACTGTGCCTCCTCTAGTGGGACTGTAGTCATTAACACAGTGGACACCTGTGACTATGCAGTTACAGGATGTTATGTCTCAGCAGGCGACTTGGGGAAATACAGCAATTTACTGTTGAAAACTGTTGAAAGCTCACTGCAAGAATTACTTAGATCTCCACTGGAAAAACTATATATAATGGCAATGTACAGGTAAATACTGTGCAGATTATGCAATAATAATTATGCCTGGCGTGAGTGCGTAAGCAGCCTGAGCCTATGAGCAAGTCTTTGATGTTCTGTTGTTAAGAGAAGGCTGCTCTCTGGTGGACACAATGAGTATTGACTTTTGTTTTGTTTTATCTTTAAACAATACAAAATAAAAAATTAAACTACAATACTCATTTAATGGCCCATGTAATTAATAATCTAACACAGCTATAAATAAATATATGTATATTTATAACATAACCATTAACCATTCACCCAGGTAGATTCTTCTGCCCCATTGGACACTGAACTGTAGTGATGACTGATTAACACAGTGACACCAATCCATAAGTTAGTGAATAGGTTACTAAAGGAAAGAATAGATCATTATATAAGGCACTAACACTAATGTTAAAAAAAACTATGGAACCATGGTTGTTAAAAATGTGAGAGATCAAATGATTTCTCTGTAACAGAGTGTAGTTTAAGTTGTGCATCCCTGGATTTTGTATTGCTTATTACATGCTGAGCACTACATTATATAATTCTGACAGTGCCATTTGTGTGCCCCTCCCCTCTCCACACTCCTCCTTAGGGCTGCTGGAGGACTATCCATCAGGTGTGGACCTGCGCTCTTACTGCTGCGATGTGCGGTGGGACTTGAGAGTGGACAACCGTTCTCTGGGGAGCCTGAAAAGGACTCACCCGCCATGCCAACACCGAACCTCCCTGAGCTCAGCAGCCGCCTGCAGACTGTGTAACAGCCGCCTCAAACTCTGCCTGCTAGTCCTCGTCCTCCTACACACTGTTGCCAGCCTCACCGCATCCCACAATGCAACAGGACTGGGCCTCCCCACCATCACGCCTCTGGAGGAGAGCCCTGCCAATGAGGAGTGATGGAGCTGCCAGGAGGCGGGTGAGGGGATTCCCTCACCATGGCAACCGCTGTGGAAAAATACAGCCACGGTTGTGCGGGTGGCTCGTGCTGTGCTCCCATGGACATTTTGCAACATTTTCTGACAAAGAGAAAATGCAGGGAGCAGCGAGACGAAAGACACACCAATCAATCAAAAGGAATAAGTAAACAAACAGACACAATGAGGGATGAGAACGGTCCCCGTGGAGACAAGGGGACAACGCCACAGCCTTTGTCGATCGGGAAGGCCGGCTTCCTCATGGCTGGATTTCTCTCACTGCGCTTTTTTACACTGTGTTCCAATTATCCTTTTCTGTTGCACTGGCTGACTATGGAATAACACAATCATATTCTCTTTTTAATGTTCACTCTCTGTGCTTGGTCCTGGGGGGCTCTCACTGCGCACTCACATGAAAACATTGAACAAGACCGTTATCATTTTAAAACCTGGTCGCAGCTTTGTGTCCATCTCCATTCTTCTAAAATAACTACTCCAATATCCTGCCTGTAGTGGTTGGCTATCTTCCAGGCCTGCCCCACCCCTCAGCTACTCAGCTTCCAACAAATCATTATCACATTACAATCCCTAATGTGTGTCTTTTTATGACAAACAAATTAACAGTTTTGTAACTACCTGTAGCATGCATGTAGCACATCTGGACACTGTCTCAAATTTCCTAGAATATTAGTGGATTTATGTAGCTTTTTTAGATCATTGTTAACATCTGTGACACAAATAAGGTTTTTAATTACTGATTAAGCTGTGCTACTAATTACCAAGCTGAGATAATGGCACTAACTCAAGACTATTTTGAGAATATGATCGCATAAAAGTAACAGAAAACAACCAGGGCTGACTTCATCTTAGTTCTTAAATTCTACCAAACCAGTAGCATGCCCATTGTTCTGCACTCCTCATTAAGTAAAAGGGCTTACGAAGATCTCTATATACAGTAAACACATTGCCATGACACCACACACATTGCATCCATACACTTAAATATAACCCTCAGTTTGTGTTTCCACTCGCACATGCAGAGCTCATTTATAAGTGTAGAGAAGCCCCAGAATCAAGCACAAAGCTCAGATCTCATTGTGTATATGTACTACGGCATAACCTGATAATCTTTGTCAGTTATTTTGAATATATTTTCTCTATGTTGACCAGCTTGTGAACAGAAAGAAATAGATTTGACTTTTAAGGGCTGACTTCTTAGTTATTTTCTCTTTTGATGAACAAGGCTGGAAGATCAGGTAGATACCACTGCTTGTGTTTTTTTGTTTTTTTCTTTTTCTTCATTCAAAAAGTATGACAATGACTGAAATGTAATGAGATGTCCAATCTATCAAAACTCCTGATGTCAACATTTTAAACTGCAGCTGATATGAGGATCCATTGCATACCCATAGGAAATAGATGAGCTTTATGTATCGCCGTTTAAACCCCACCCACTTCATTCTCCTCACTTGCATGACACGTACCTTCTTCTTCATTGTCATTCAGCACAGCCATGCTCATATGAAGGACTGTATTTAATGACAAATGCTGCTATACCACTGGCAACCAGTAGATGGAGACATTATATTTTGTATCGCACTACTGCACAAGGACAGTGGATTAAGCGAAGAAGACTCAAAGCTGGAATATGGGTGGACCTGCAATCAGTGTGTATAAATTTGTATCTCTCGCTAATTGCCTTTTGAAGCTTGTTGGGGCAGGTGCAAGAGAGCATCATTATGTGTTTCTATCTAGACCCACAGAGTAAACACCAGTACTCCTCCCAGCCCAGAGAATTATAAAATACAAATGTGCGCCCTATCAAACCAGCAAGACTACTGTCGATTGGCAATACTTTGTTATTACTGACAAAGAAAAAATTCTAGCAGAACCTTGCTGTGCCACACCCCTGTAATTTACATAAATGTACTCAGTGTAGGTTTTCTTGTCTCAGATAGTATGTCCTGGAGGGACACTGGTTAGAGCAAGGTCAGCAAGTCCCTCCAGGGCCAACTATCAACAGCTAATCATGAAGATTATCCATGCAAGGAGGGGATGGGAATTCCTCTGACTAACTCCTTAAATTATAAATTAACAATAACACCTTATCTTAGTTCCAACGACTCAAAGTTACTACTGTTCGACTGGAATATTCATTGTGTCTTAGTTAAATGAATTAGTTTTTCATCTATATCAATAAGAGTTGATGTTGATGTATTATCTTGTTTTGACAGTAACTGGTGTGCTGGTCATCTGGTGTGACATGAAGGATTCAGAGACTATAGATAGATGCCTATATTGTATTATATCAATGAAAGACTAAATCAAAGTCCCCTTTCTTGTCAGATTGAATCTGCATATTCCCACCTCACTATGTCATGCAAACCTGTCGCCAAAAACACATGACACTGTTGTCCCTGGCAACAGCCATGTGTCCTCATCTCACCTCTGTGCACCATGCCCCATCGCAAAAAGCTGCTGGCCATGAAATCCTACATATTCAAAACTGTCTTGTGTCTATCATGTCCCCTGCTGTTTGGTTGCTAGCAGTTTTTTAGCTAATTTTACAATGAGGTGCGGTCGCTGAAAGACATTGTATGTGAGTCTAGATCTTGGACAGTGATCTATACAGTGTCATAGAAGTATAGTGACATTCCATGCACACACAAACTGATGATTTGATGTACGCCTCCTCCTGCCCCCAAGTCCCCCAGCACCAAATGTCCTGGATGCCCCCCTCAGCCTTCTCACCACTTCTCAGTTTTCTCTCCTGTGGATCTATGCAGAAGCCCGTTCCTCCTTTTTGGTTGTAAATATGTTCCCTTGTACGCTGAACAATGTCTGTCTTTTTGCGTCTTTCTTCTCCTATTCCCACTTACTTTGTTTGTTTGACTTTTAGTTGTTTGCGTCCAAATTTTCCTCAATGTTAAAAGAGAATGTGGTGAGGTTTTAACCAATAGACTTGTAACTCAGACTCACAGCCTTATTGTGGAGGGTTGTGGCTCTGCGTGTGTGTGCGTGTGAGAAAAAGAGAAAGAATATTTAAATGAAAAAAGGTTTAAAGGCATATAGAAGTATCATTGCTATTATAATTATTATGATTACTATTATACAACCAGTATATTGTAATATGATAGATGCTTTAGTTCGAGTAACTTCTTTAATTTTTTTACAAACGACTTTGATGAAATGATTTATAAAAGTCTCACGAGTCATGATCTTTTCAAGAAGTATAAAGATTACAGCTACAATGATTACAATTGTGTTCTGATGAAAATAAATACAGACCTATATAAAGTGTTGGTGTTGGGGTGTGTTTCTCATTATTACTTCATTGCTTAATATTCTACATTTGCAATTAATGTTTACATATATTTCTAAATAATTCCAAAATAATGTTGCATTATACAGAAAAAAAATGACTTTCCCATTGGATCCAAAACAGGCTTAACAATGGCTGTTGAAATAGACCAAACTTCGAGGTAGGTTGGCTAAATGTTGACGTGTAGGTTTAGGTTTATCGGGGACATTAAGATGTATGGAAACAAAACCCCTTAACAATAATAATAATATAAATGTATTTATAAGGACCTTTCAAAAACAAATGAGAGACCTTAGATCTATGAAAATAAATGACACTCACACTAAAATTGTATAAAACCAGGACCTCCAATCAACATAAATAATGTAGGTGCAATAGATAAAGTAATAAAGTAGTTAATTTAAGTAATTCATTTAGTCTTCCAGAATTATTTACAAATAAAGGTTATTTTTTAACAGACCAAAGTGTTGTTTACATGGACTTTAACATGTTTTGGATGTCTTCTGTATCATTGTAGGAGAAAGAGACAATAAAATGGAAAATAAAATGTACTTTTCCTCCTAGCCACAAGGTGGTGCTGTGGGCTTTATATGCCGGTGTCCATTTCTCTGTAATAAGGGCAGAAACAGTAGCCAGGCTGGCGCCACCTAGC
>KN504025.1:3483-37212 GCA_000787155.1 Scartelaos histophorus | reverse complement strand
TGTTCTCTTTATTGCCCTCACAACAAATGAAACAAGGCACTGGGCTTCATGTGGCCATGTAGCAGACTTGTACGAATTGATCACGGTGTGACAGCTATCGACTGCTTTTCAACTTGATTAGTCCCAGATATATCCAATTCAGGCGCCTCAAATGTAAATGAGATGCACAATTGTTCACAGCATGAACACAACAACATAAAATCACAGTCTCTGACACCCACGCAGACGAGCCGTGGGTGTACAAGTTGTGCTGAAGGAGGAAGACAGAAAAAATATATTAGAAGTGGCTTGCCAAGGAAAATGAACATCTCGTCTTTGTGGTGCCAGCATGTTCTGCAGTGACTCATGTGCAACTGAAATGACATGGCACCAAAGAGCTGAATAAAGTTGAAGATTTGTCACGTCTGTGCTGGCTGCTGTATTATTAGTTACAATTTCACTTATGCTGTGGAAAGTTTTTTATATTTTTTATTCGTTCTTGAAAAGATGATGAATAGATATGCGTAAGTGTGTATGACAACTTGACTAAAAATATAGTTATCATAGTTAGCTTTGTTTTTTTGTTTTTGTTTTTCAAAACTTTTCTAAATTGTGCAATACTCATACATTAAAAAGAATAAATGACAACTTTTCTATAGGGTCCATCACCTCCAATGAGACTTTCCTCATGGAGATTAAAACAGTGTAGAGAGGCAACCCTGCTCACAATCTGTTTTTCTAGATATTTTTGCACAATAAAACTGCCTGTAATTGAATAAATGTAAAGTAGAGCTGTTTGATGTTATGCCGTGGAACAAGCAGAGCAAAGGCATTTCCATAGAAACAAGCAGGTGCCAGATCCCTTAACAAATAGTTCCATAGTGTGTCTTTAACTCAGTGTTTCATCTGTCTTGTTTGTGCCTAAATGGTCTGTGTTGATGACATAGAGGTTTTCTGCTTTAAACCTCAGTGCTACTTCCTGTGTTTTTGTAGCCTGGCAAATCCAGAATGATCTCTGAGTATTTTTTATACAGATGGATATCAGCCTGGTCCCCACGCCTTCCGTCACGTCTCCGCCGACCAGAGTTTAGTGCATCACTCACTGATATTGTAGAAATAATGTTTTTCAGTCTCCTCTGATATTTTTTCCTTTCCTTGTAGCAGCCACGGTTGTATGTCCACGTCCATCTGTCAATCATCAATCCTGCCCATCTGAACACAGGGAGATTCACTGGTGACAAGGCCTGTGATATAATTACCATATTCACCTATTGTTCAATATGTGAAAGGTGGAACATTATATTTTTGCAATCAATATTTATTGTGTGCAAAATGTCTTTGCAATAATGGAAAACTTTCTGCTATCTAATAAGGTAAGATCTGCAATGCAGAGGGCTGAATAAATAAATAATTATCTACAGTATGACTAATTATTGGTTAATTCTGCTATTTATTTGTTGCAGGTCGTGCCTTTTAGTAATATTTCATATTTAAAATGACTTTACATGGATAATCCTGCTTTATTGTAATGGTGTCGTTGGCATAAATAAGTTTCCATATAATTGTTTATTGTTGT
Organism: Scartelaos histophorus; assembly: GCA_000787155.1. NCBI lineage: Eukaryota > Metazoa > Chordata > Actinopteri > Gobiiformes > Gobiidae > Scartelaos > Scartelaos histophorus. The sequence goes on along the minus strand of KN504025.1, from coordinate 35,657 downwards.
TGTCATCTATATTCTTTTCAGGCAAATATCATCCTTCAGAATGTGTTCTCGTGACATTCCCATCGGACCAGACTCACTTGGTTAACTATTAGAAGTGTGTTTTCTGGATTCTAGGCAAGTGTTTTGGTTCATCTCTTCTAAAAATGTTTTCCACTGCCACTTGATTGATGTGAAAATATGAGACACTTTTAACACAGGTACTATCCCACCAAACCAAGTAATAATTACAAAAAAAACATGAAAACCTTTCATGCACTTAAAATAAAATAATAAATTGCTCAACTTCTCAGAGTGCAGCAATTCAAAGATTCAGGTCAGAAGCAAATGCAGCCAAAGTTCAGGTTATTGAAGTGAATCCAAAACCTGCTGTGAGGAGAAAAGACGTCTCCACTGGTCGGACCTGGATAAAGAGCCTCAGGGCTGTTTTTTCTCTCAGCCTCAATTCAGGTCCAAATTGGCCTTTTTATGCTCCATCCCATTTTAGTTTCTGTTTCAGAGGAAATGTTGCTTTCATGTGCATTTCTGTTCATGGATTAATGATCGTCAGGAGATAAGATTTCAAATGTTTATAAATGATAACAAAAAAACAATACTTCATGCTCAGTTGTTGTTGTGTTTTTTTCATCAAATGTGAATGATTGAAACTGTGATGTGACCTGTAGTTCAACCAGTTTGAAAGCCTAGCTGCATGTGACAAAATAAATCCCACAACACAAAATTTCATATAAATAGACTTGGAGAGGAGAAAAACGACTGCCTGATGGGATGTTAACATCAGGTAGGGAAGTCATTTATTGACCCGCCGAGAATTCATGGAGGACCTCACAAAAACAGGAGATATACTGACACTTATTGCTTTGAGCTACAAAGCTAAGTTGCCAATGTCATTTTCTCCAACTGCGCTTTGGAGAGACACGCAGAATCAGTCATGGCTGTCCCTTAGCTCAATCCAAAGTGTCAGCGACTATGAAAGAGAAAATGAGTTATGGGAACATAAGCACGAGCAGGTATTGTGAAAGCAATCATCACTGGCCAATCGCCTGCTCCTCAAAAGTGGTCATACATCTCAAGTCTCAAGGAAGAAATAAAAGACAAATAGTGTGTGTCATGTAGACCAACACTGACTGTACAAGGTTATTGTCTGCCTATCTGGAGGGGTACTGCATGGAGAAAACTTTTATTAGACAAAAAGCTAGTACTTGTACATACCACAAACCGCTTACAGTAAAGTTACACTAGCAATGTAGTAATATGCAATACTATAATACAATATATTTTTTTTATGTACGCATCTGTTAAAACATATAAGCCAAATCAACCAGATCAATTAGATGAAGTAGTACTAGTACATACCATGTCCACAACATTTGGAAAGAGGGAGTCAAGCCAAAACCCAGAACCTCACTCTGTGCTGCTGCGCTACTATCTGCCATACATCAAGGTACTGATCTGAAGTTAAACTCTGGGTCCCTGGAGCAGCCGGCAGTAAGGATTCTGTTTCAAGAGGGTGAGCGAGCGCCCCAGAGGAAAGTTGACCCTCCAGCAGAGCCCCATGGAAATCACCCAAATACAGTATGGATTCGAACATATCGGGGATTATTAGAAGACCTGAGAACAAGGTCAAAGACTTGAAGAAGAACACAGAGCAAGTTAAACTCAACTTCCACTTCATCCCCGAGGCTCTGAAAATACTTAGGAGATAGTTGAGGCAGGCTCTGTTGAAAGCTCCCCCGCCGGCACGCAAAGCTTTACTTTTGATGTTAATTCCTTGAAAGCTGTTTCTTTAGCTGGGGATTAGTGCATGAAGAGCTAGGCTTACCATGCTCGGGCTAATAAAGATGAAACATCTAACACAGGTACTTGTACATACGCTCACAAGGGAACACTGCCTATAAAGTTCCCTTAATTATAGGGAACTCTCTTTGCTTCGGTGACTATAAGAATAAGACATTTGTACTTTGAAATGTCCGTGGTATTAAATGTTTAAAATCTTCTGTGTTCCTTAGACACTGTTAAATAATGACTATATAGGGCCATCACTTTTCAAGCAATCAAAGTCGCTCGCATTTCTTAGTAGTCCTTCCTTCACATCGGCCCTGAGTCTTCACAGTCGTCCACAAAAGACTGACAATTATGAAGTGTGTCCATTACAGGCACTGATTAGCCTGCGTGTCTGCCCGGGCCCGAGCGACCGCCGCGCCTAATGACCGAGCGCCAGCCAGATCCACAGCCCGCACCGCCATTCATCCCGTGTGGACAAAATCTCTGTGATTAATAGGTGTTTCACGAGAACATTGGCCCCTTTGAATATTTGAAATGCTTCTCCCCATCACCGGCTCCTCTGCTTTGACGGTTTAAGAAGTCAATTAATCAGTCCAATCACTGCATCCATCCTGCTTTCAAGTACAATGAATGGCTTGGCTCTCATCTCCTGCTTGGCCCTTTTCCAATAATTAATATCAGAATCATTCATCTAAGTGACCTTTATTTACTGAAAGGTATTATTGAACATCTACACTATGTCTATTGGCATGGCGACAATATTGGCTAATCAGAGTTTAAGCTTTATGATTGAGACCTGGAGGCTAAAACTACAACTTGTAAGAATCTAAAAATAGTTTGGCTTCGGTACACTGTAAAAATCGATTCACTTAAATTAATTAAAATCAAACTAGATAATAAATACAAAGTTTGTTACGAGCTGGCTCATAAAAAGACAATAATATTTCTTAATGAAGCATGCGACGACTGGAACGCAATCAACCAATCATTTATAAGCTGTGTCGTTGTGTGTAATGTCACGGAGTGAGTGACAAACTAGCACCGCTAATTGGGAAGTTGGAACAAAGGAAACCAACCCTTGTAGTCGACATGACAGTGACATCACTTAGCATTTATAATTAGCCAATAAAATGGTGTCGGCTACAAAAAACAATAGCACTCGGGGGACAATAAGAGAGTGGTTTAGGGACAGAGAGTGAAGTGCATTAGAAGTAGTGACTAAGCACACAGCACACACAGCGCACACACGCAAACACACACACGCTGTTGTGAGGGGGAGTGGAAAATGTCATCCTGCTACATACAAGTGACCGGAGGAGCTGAAAGAACTTATCAGGCAATATTTGTGTTTAGCTGCTGTAATTAAGTGTAAAGCATTTAAAGATCCTACTGTATATGATGCATAATTGACTCTTGTGAGCTTTATATCATGTTATAATGTTGTGTTACGTGTTTTTTTTTTTCCACTTGTGCCTTTGATATTTGCATGTGCTGTGTTGTACCTGACACCTGATTGGTCTGATTGGTGGGTGTGGTCCTGACGCTGCAGGGTTGGCTCTACCTTCCGCTGCACCGAGATTGGAGGATTGACGTTCCGCTCCTCCAACCACCGGCCTGACCATTCAACCCCGCACCAATAAAAGTCAGATGCACCGGCTTCTCCGCGCGACTGCTTTGACAGTATCAGTTTTGTGATCGATTGTGTTACTTGTATAATTCCCGCTGTACGCCTCTAGAGGTCGTTTTGACTCCTTTAGTTTTGTTGTAATTGCCATTCCGGCTTGGCGAGTTTGGCGTTTGTATTTTCTTTAATTTAACCTGTTATCTTTACTTTATTATCTTTATGTTATTCAGAACTCTGATTTGTTATGTAAATGCCCGATTTTGTGTTATTGTATTGTCTACATTTACCTTATAAAGTCACTTAAACTTCCATTTAATTGTGTTTATGTTACTTTCCTTTACCTCATCAAAAACATACCTGGAGTTTCGTTCTGTTTCGCACATGTTTCGTTAAGTCTGTATTAATGGTCTGTTTGCGTCTCCAAAGTTCAAAATGCTCTGTTCCACCTTGTGATGTTATGAAGCACTAATTTTTCAGTTAACAGCTGCCTTTTACCTTTTGTTTTGTAAATATGTGCAATCCCAGGGCTGAAATTATCCAATTAATTCTAGGGAAGGTGTATAGAGTTTAAAAACACAATAGAGCACTTCTCATATTACCACATCACAAGGTGGAACAGAGTATTTTCAGTTTTACAGAAGAACTCAGCCTGTACATGCAGAGTTTGTTTGTTAAACATTTGTAAATGGAACAAAACACACCTTCAGCTACGTTTGTGATGAGGAAACATTGTTATAGCACAGATCAGAAGCGTAATATAAGCCGTTTAAAGGTGCACTAGATTTTCTGGTGGAGGGTTTGTCACCAGATCTCCAAGGAGATTTTATTGCTTTCCCAGGTCTGTGTCACAGTATGGTATTAAAGATATCTATATCCATTTGAGGGATAAAAACACTAGAAATTAAATAAATCCTAGCTGGTAAAATCCCATATTGTGGAAGAATCCAGGCAGAACAATAAGAGATAATGGAGACTAGTGGGAGCAGGAAAGTTACACATTGTGCACCTTTAAATGTAGAGTATATTATGACTTTTAAAATCCTCTCTTTAAATCTGTTTCCTCACCGTGTCACCAAATACTGTGCAAATTTTCCACTTAATGCCTATCTCATTACAATGGTTACAATAGACTCTTTAAAGCAGGATTCAAACAACAAATACGACTGACTTAAACCTTCAGAATTACTATCGGTCGATTAACTTTAGAAAAATAAAATACGCACCTACATTTAAAGTCTTTCTAAGAAGTTTACAAGTAATATTTATTTCTATCCTTAAACGGGTAGTCAGTAGAGGCACAGAAAGAAATGATATGCTACATAGTCCCCCTGAAATGACTAAATCATTGGTCAAAATTACACCGTACTTTTCAACCAATAATATGGAATCAAAGAACTCAAGAAACCACAGACTTGTTCATACCGCAAATGCTGGAGGCTAAGCAGGTTAAGTGTCTTGCCCGAGTACACAATGGCAGCATGTACTGGTGGGAGCAGGGATCAAACCGCCTTGGGTGTAAAAGTGTGGGTGGACTGTGCACAAACTGAGTCGTCCATGCTCAGATAATAATACAATACTAAGACAATATTCCTAATACAATACACTTATAATGCATGTCTGGAAGTCGGATTTTTCACTCTTGTTTTCCGCCCAATGTTGATTTTGAAAAACCTTCCCAGCAGATATTGTGCAGATTGATTTGTAATTGTGCATGCCGGTATGTGTTCCCTGTATGTGTAGTTTGTGCAGCTACGTGTAATTTATGCAGAAACCCAGTGCCCTCAGTTAAGGCTGTTAATATCACTGTTGCCATCCCAGGTCATTGAAGATGTCTTTTGGTAATATTTTAACCTTTTGGGAACAATAGTCTTATTTGACAAAAAGGGAAAAAAAAGAAAAGAGTTCATCCGACAATTCAGGGAAGCAGTGTGTATAATACACAGTTCGGTCAGTTTATTCACAGTTTATTTGGTCTGTGGTTCACCATTCAAAAGGGTTATATATTCTGTATAGGTTTATATATTCCGTATAGGACAGCGTAGGGCAGGAATAAGGAAAAAAAATAGACTATCCTACCGCAGCATTAGCTCGCCATCATGTTAGCAGTTTCCTTTTACCTTTTGTGCAGTACAGTTCCATGGTTGAAGTTATCCAAATGATTCTAATGAAGGTAAATGGAGTTTAAAAACGCAACGGAGCACTTCCTGTATTACAACATGACATCACGAGGTGGAACAGAGTGTGAGAGAAAAACTCTATAAAAAAAAAAAAAGTCTATAATATGATATGATATATAATAGGTGTGTTAAACTTGTGCAAATGAAACAAAACACAATGAGGAATGATGATTGTAACATTGATCATAAAGTAACTATATATATCCATATCCATATTTTAACTGATTATGGATAAACCACTGACCCATTTCCCAGTTTGCACCTATGGTAAATTCATTAATCCAGCACGGTCACACTTGTCAGCTCGAATACTCTTGTGCTATGCAAGGAAAAGACAATTACGTAAAAGGAAACATTGTTTGAATTACGCAACGCAGGGTAAATCGAATCTTGTATCTGAATTTGTATGACTAGAAAACACATTTGCCACTTGCCAGTCCTATGTATGTACAGTTATGGAAAACATCTGCCTTGTATTGAAAAGGGATACTTAAAACATAGTGTCTGTCAATGAGTCCTTGTGAAGAATGGTGAAGCGCTTGTTCAAAGATGACATTTGGAGCTCTATTTCCTAAGGGTTGGGAAGGAAAAATAAATCACTACTGTCAGTGTAAATGGATTCTTTGGTGTAATTTTGCCATGGAAGTCAGGTACATTTGGCTGGTTCATTCAGAGCCTGGAGCCAAATTTAAGACCAAATTCATTCCCTTGTTCCTCCCCGGCTACCAACCTTTATGAAGCACTGCCAGTTTAAAATTTTATCAGCCCGTAATTACCTTCAACCCACATCTACAGTGATTTCTGAGAATCTAAAGAACAAGGGTTGTGGCTTTTAAAATGAACAAAATTTTAATTTTGCTGTCCAGGGTTAAAAGTGTGTACATTTTGCTGTACACCTACTCAAATGTCAGCGTTAGTGATTGGAAGCAAAACGCTGGAAACAAAGAACAACTAAACAACACATACAAATACACCACTGGAGGCCAAATGTGGTACAAGGTTTGCCCAGGGAGGTTACAACAGTGGGTGGTTAGAGTAATGTAACAGAAAAAAGTCTAAATCTAGATGAATAAAAACATGAGCGCAGAGTCTCTCAGGTTTGGTTGACCTTCCCCCAAACTTACATAACCCAAAGAAATAGAAATAGAAACTTTGTACAACATTTATATATTTTTTTCCACATAAATATTGGTTATAAAACTCCACAAACACAAGAGCTGTTGACAAGCTTTGTCAAGGTTACCAGGAAAACGAACCCAATGGCGGTGATTTGCATTTAAGACAAATATGAATTTAGTATTACACTACAAAGTCATCCCACCGCTGACATAATTTTGTAAATCTTTTGATTATTTTAAATTTCAATAGTTTAACTCGTTGCTGTGAATTGCATCACATGAGGATTCAATTCTTAAACTGAGGCAAAACAAGGCAGAGAGGAGCATTACCGGGTGATGTCATCAGATAAGTTGGCGTTCATGCCGAACTGTTAAAACAGTGGGGCGAGAGCAGCTTATGTTACGCCAAAGTGTCATCAGCGCATAGGTGGAAGGATTCTCAACGCACGTTTTCCTTAAGGTACTCAGGATCTTTCAAGCTAAAACCTCTGATGAGTACATTACTACTTACAAATATGTGGTCTTTTATATGAAAGGAAAACGGGCTAGGAGATTCATGGCACGCACAAAACCACACAAAATGAAGAAAATTAAAGAGTTAAGAAGTTAGAGTGACTAGTAAAACAAAAAGTGCACACATAAGAGGATAATCAATTAATGGCAGTATGTCAATTATGTTATACTGCTACTGATTGTGACGGGACGCTATTAAAAACTCAGGTAAGATCGAATTTCCAAGTGCAGGTGATTTATTGTGCCAGTCTCCAAAGTGCAAAAATTCCCAAACAGTGCAAAAATTATTTACAGTGCGCAAAAAACAACCAAATATTTACAAAAAAAAGGCAAAAATGGGTAGAGTTCAGCTTTAACTTTATGCAGTGCAACGTTACCTGCTCTGTAACCGGTGCCAGAGACGACTCGCCTTTTATACCCCCTCGTTCCTCCCACTGAGCAACATGTAAAAATCAATGTAGAACTAAACAATTTCATAATAAACCAAGGTTGCGTATTCTGCTGATAACAAACAATAATAATCTACATTAAATGACAGAAATAATGACTTAAAAATGGCTAAAAACACTGTTATATAAGGGCACATCACATGATTAGCACCATGGCGTTAAAATAAAATAAATTCATACTTCCTAAGTTTTGAGTCACATCATTTGGCAAGGCTTTTATAACACCGAGGCAAACCGACCTACATCTAAAAATGATAATTGATTTTATTGGACCACAAGCACACTTCCTGCATATATTATCCACTAAAGGGCATCCTGTTCCTGCCACAAGTCCACTGGGTGAGCTTAGTTTGTTGTTTGAGGACACAAGTGAAGTACTCTATTCAACAAGCCGCTGGTCTCCTCGCCTGGCAGGGCACAGATACTACGAGGCCCGGACCCAGCTGGCACCCACCAAATGTCAATGTACTTCTATACAGTGCAATTTGAAATGTGAGTGAGTCTGCGAGCGTCTCTCAGAAGTCAGACAAATACCTGTTCAAATGTGGATTTTTAGAGCAACGCTGACGTCAAAAGATTCCAAGGATAACTCTACAGATAAGTTACTCAAAATGTTAGACTGACATTACCTCTTCAAAAACATGCTGTTGTTTTTTTTTTCATGCACACATTTGAGTAATTCTGCATTGGTAGGCTGACTCAAATGCTCCGTTCCACCTTGTGATGTCATGTAGTTGTAACGCTTGTTTTAGGGCTAGGCCAGATGACTGCGGCTATGCGTAGTAGTGGTAACAGACGAGTGGTTAGTAAAGGAGCACGAGGTGTGAATGAAAGGCAGACAGACAATAGGATTTGCAGTTTTGAGTATATTAAAGGTTTGACAATTTGACAATAAACAACCATCATACAAAGGTTCAATTCCCATTTGACAAAAAGAAAAAAAAAAGAAAAGAGTTCATCCGACAATTCAGAAAAGCAGTGCGTATAATACACAGTTCGGTCAGTTCTTTGATTCACAGTTTATTTGGTCTGTGTTTCACCATTCAAAAGGGTTATATATTCTGTATAGGTTTATATATTCCATATATTACAGCGTAGGGCAGGAATAAGGAAAAAAAAATAGACTGTCCTACCGCAGCATTAGCCATTCGCCATCATGTTAGCAGTTTCCCTTTTACCTTTTGTGCAGTACACTTCCATGGTTGAAGTTATCCAAATGATTCTAATGAAGGTAAATGGAGTTTAAAAATGCAACGGAGCACTTCCTGTATTACAACATGACATCACAAGGTGGAACAGAGTGTAAGAGAAAAACTCTATAAAAAAAAAAAGTCTATAATACGATATGATATATAATATAATAGGTGTGTTAAACTTGTGCAAATGAAACAAAACACAATGAGGAATGATGATTGTAACATTGATCATAAAGTAACATTTTGTGAGTCCTTTTTAAGTATAAAATATGGGAATCACATTTTCTATTTGAAAGCTACACTGTATGTTACAATCAGCTCCAAGGTCACACCAATATAACACTTCTCCACCTGCAACGGCCTCTCAAAGTGTATTACATCAAGAAGCGACTTACCTATTGATTGTACGACACACACACACACTGATAAACATTTAAGATGCGAGGTGGATTAAGTGTCTTGCTGAAGGATACAACAGCAATACACCCCAGCGGGACCTGCAAACACCAACCTGCAGCCCACCGGATCTGACTGCAAACTAACGCTAGGGTCAAACCTTCAACCTTCGGATCAATGGCAAAACACGCTACAAATGAGCCACTGCTGTATAACTAGAAGCAAATCCAGTGCTATTAAGTGCAAAATATGTTAACGCAACACATGGGTAAACCAAGGTCGCGGTGAGTATAAAAAATATGTTATTACTCATGTTTGAAAAAGATTTTATCATAGGCTCTTTTACCAGAAGACATTGGAAACATGCGGATGGCAACTTCCAGCCTAGTTAGCGACACTGCGCGAGTGATAAAACCGCGGATTCAGCAACAGCATCTTCACAACCTGCCAAAACTTTCCATGGGGGACGGGACGACTCTAATCGCAGCTTCAGTGTCATTTACAGGCAGCTGGTTGTAATTGTTGATCTGTCGAACATAACAGGACGCTACTTCATACCTTTTTTTTTCAATTAGACCAAGTATAATACACGAATGAATAGGCAATTTATAAAAGGAAAAAAAAAAAAGAATACAATGACTAGTAGATGGAGAAAACCAAGCTATTACTATCCCAAAGGAAGTAGTCATCCGTATGTTTCCAAAGGTGTTCTGGTTTTCTGACGTAAGCATGAATAGAGCCTACGCAGTAGACGCATGGCCAGACTTGAACAGAAAACCCAGATTATTTTGAGTGGGTTCAAGATAATGTGGTACTACACTTCCTTATTACAGTCACATGTGTTACCTTGGGGATATTTGGGGTCCACTAACAGAGATTTTACTGCACTATCACTGCACGCCATGTATCAGTGCTCCTACTAACACGCTAACATCTCACAGCTCCAAGTCCTGAGTTCTACACACCTGCTTGTTGGATTCAATGTCCATGGGAAAAAAAAACACTAAAAAAAATAAAAACACAGCGAGCTCAGATTTTGCAACTACAGGGGTTGAAAAGTGCACTTGGAACAGAGAATCTTCTCTAAGTTAAATTCAAAAGACAAATATCTCACTGGAATATTAATTGTTTGGTTTGTTGCTATGACGACAGAGATGGACTTTATGAAGTTCTTGTTTCCAAAAACAGATTTATCCCTTTCCTGTTGCTGCAATGATATAATATAAAAGAGGGAGTGTTTGTAAAAGACTGTGCGCTTTTGAACTTTTTAATTTTCAATGGCATTTCATTTTTTATTATGAAAAAATATTCTGAATTTCAATAGCAGCTGAATTTTAAGTATATATTTTGTCTGTAAAAATATCAGTCAAAATTCAGAGTGTGAAATTTTGCAGTAAGGATCCAATCTCATCTGTTCTCAATTCTCTTTCCTTGCTTCCTTCTTCACGATTCCTCTCCTCCATCCTCCATTCGTCAGCTGTCAATCCAATGTGTCATATTAAGTGGCGTCCCAAATAAAACCACAGAAAGGAGGAGTAAACATGAGGGATGCTTCAAGAGGCATCAGATCAAATATCAAACTGCATTGGTCTCGATGAGGAGTTTATATCCTCTTTCCTCCCCGTGTCTTCTCTGTAGGTGGGACTTCCTCGCTCATTTCTTGCAGAATCGAGGAGAGGATTCAAGGAGAAAACAACGAGGAAAGAGAAATGAGACGTGGCCTTTGATTCATCAAGTATAAGCCCCGCCCACAGAAAGGCCAATAGGAAACAGCCAGACTCTATCCTCCTCACTCACACATAATCAGTTACTTATGTCTTGGAATCTTGAATAATGTGATATTTTTTACTGTGAATTTAACTTTTTTTGTTTTTTTAACACATTGAAAATAGAGGTAGAGAAGATTCAGAGCAGAGAGACTCCTTTTTAGCTTTAAACTAAATGAATTTCAGCATTTGGCAACCCAAATGAGACAGTTTTACAACCTTATTGGCAGTGGATTCGTCCTGGCCATCTATGCCTGTCCGTCCATGGGAGTGGATCTCTCCTGCCCTGTGGTTCTCCTTGAGGTTTCTCAGTTTTTCCCACTCTGGTTTTTTTTTCGAGTTTTTCCTTGCCAAAGAAGGAGGATTATTGTTATTTTTTTTTTTTTTTTTTTTTCCATTTTGTAAATTATAACTGTTCCATTATGTTTTGTGTACTTTTTTTCTTGTTCTGCTCATTCTCTGACATTTTTGTTTGCTAATTTAACAATCTTGTAAAGCCCGCCGAGATAACTGTTGTTATGATTTTGGGCTATACAAAAATAAATTGAATTGAATAGAAATCTTACGTAGTTCCTTCGAATAAATAAATATTTCATTTCAAATTTAAAATGTTAAATCATGCCCCATCATCTCCTTTAAATGTCTGTCCTGTATGCTCACTGTAAAATGCCACGCGCTGTTGTTGATGCTGCTCAGCCCAGTGTTGGATGAATGTGTCTGACCGACCCAGTCCCTGGGCTATGCTGGAACCGAGATATTAATAGTATCAGTGCTATTGATGAGCTGTCAAAGGCTGAGCAGTGGGCAGATGGACACTTGTACTTGATAACATGCTTCACGCTTCGGGCCATGTGCTATTTAAACTGCTGAAGGATTGTATACACCAATACCTGCTAGGCCGGCCCAAAAAAGACTGTATCACATAGCTGGGTTTACAATTAGTGAGGATGAAATTAAAGGGAGCTAAGCATAGCGGCTGCAGCTCTGATGTCGCTGTAGTCGTGCCCAATCAGGGTAAGTGCCTAATATTGATTCAGCAGTGTGTTGCGGCCCTTACTTTTGATATCCCCCATTAGGTCAATAGAGAAGGTGAAGCTATTATCAGCATGCTCCATCTTGATAACTACCATTTGTTTTGGCTTGTTGAAACAGGCCGTACCAAGACTCAAGTGTGGCTCTGTGCGTGGCATGACAAAGAGGGGACTGAATATGCTTAGTTTTCTCTGCCGTGGTTTTAAGAAATGTATTAGGACTGTGAAAACTATTAGATGTTGAGATATGATATGATGATATGATATGATACTACAAGTTGATTTGTTTTTGTTTTTCATTTTCCAAGGACAATTACAAGGACTTTACATTTTAATGGAATATATATTACATATAATCTCCAATATGTCAGTTTGTTAATCGTCACTTTTCAGCTTCAGTTAAACTATGTTTTTTTGCATACCATAAAAATGGGGACATACCTTTGTTCGTATATCCATACTTAACATAAATGTAAAGGAAAATATTTAGGAAGAACAAACCTATCTGACTGTACCTAATATCTGCGTATTTTGAAAAGAGCTACAGGCTGTTGATATAAAACCTCGATCTGGCACCTAAACTGGCCCCTATTTTTCTTTAGGGATTATCTATTAATCTTAAAATCTTATACTAACATCATAGTGTTCTGTAAAGTAATCCCATAAAAATATGGCTAAGCAATGCCTCATAAGCAAGAGCCTTGTGGTTATTAAAAATCTGAATTTGATGTAAGCTCAATAAATCACTGTGAATTTCTAAAAGCAGAACACACAAAACACTGTCAATGAATGAAGAAATGTCTGGAATTCCAAATCCCAGACATCCTCTGTGAATGCTCTTCAGTGTGATAGAAGGACAAAGCTCTATTTGAAATAATAATTAGCATGTACACATACTAATGGGCCTCCTTGTGTGCTCAAACACATTAAAAGCAGCTAATCAAGCAGCAGAATGCCATTTTCAAACTATTCATAATTAGTGTGAGATCTTCCAAGCAAAAGGTCAAGTTTACTGATAAACATTCCACTCTGTTCTCCACACATGCCCAATCAGAAAACTATTTTCAAAGAACACAATATTTTTTGAAGACGAACAGATTACACGAAGCCACATCTGGGGCTGGAATAAAGCCGGACAATCCAAATGGCAGCGATGTCCCGTGCAGCGTGCCATGGCTCTATTTGGCCTCACTCGAGGAGAAAGCTGCAGTGTGTCATCCAGCTGAGAGGGTCATTGCTGTCCACTGAGCAGCCATCTAATGCCAGAGCAAAGAGGAGGGCAGGGAGGACTGTCGCCATAGTGCCCACCCAAGCAATCAACTGTTGGAGGATTTGTAGGAGGCAGAATGAGTCCATGTCCACTGGCTATGCTGCTGCTGCGGCCTCCTCCACCTGCCGCCTACCCACGAGACCTCCAACCTGAACTACATCTGTCACCTCACTCCAGAAAAGCGCTACATGTGCAATGATCAGCTCTGCTTGTTTGTCCAAGCCTGTCCTGCTTGCACGACATGTTTTTATCAGGGCCAAATAAAACAGATGTGAACATTTATTTTGTTCCATAAATTTTGATTTTAATGAACCTGTAACACTTAAAAAGAAGAACACCTATTAGCATTTATAAAGCATGAAGAAACTTAAACAATGTGAAACTTTCTGGATTTATAAATTACAGGCAACTAAATATCCTGGCCTCAATGAAGATATGGACTTCTCTGTGTTTTTATAACCGTTTATACTGAGTTGTATGTATTTTTTTTTGTGTGTGTGTGTGTACATTCGAGTGTCGATAGATTGTATATATCCTTGATCTCACATGGTTCTAACACTGTTCTAACACACTCTTGTGGAGTGTCTCAGGTAGTGTCACAGGTGAGTCTCCACACCTTCTCTTCCAGGTGGAGCCGCCCTGTTGGTGGTTTCTTGTATTTAACTCACATGGTTCACTCAGTTCTGCTTGTCTCCTGAGGAAAGCCATAGGCTGAAACGCGTCGGGACTTTTAAAGTTGTCCATTTTGACATGCCGTAAATTAATAAAGGCATTTTATTTTAACCGGTGAGTGCGTTGGATTTTTTTGCATCTTTATAAAGCATGAAGAAAGTCTTTATTTATAATGAGAACATATAGTTTATTAAAAGTCCTGTATTATACAAAATTGACTCTTCTGAGCTTTAAGCCCTGCTACAAAAAAATACCTGAAGTTGTGTTTTGTTTCATTCACACATGTTTGAGTAATCCTCTGTTATTTGTCTATTTACATTCTCAAAGCTCAATATGTTCTACCTTATAATGTCATGAAGCAGTAGTTTTAAAGTTACATTTTACTCAGTACAGACTGGCAATTCCAGGGATAAAATCATCCTAGTGAATTTGTATGTAATTAAAAAAAAATATCACATGAAATCACAAGGTGGAACATGTTTTCTGTTCAGGCTCAGGCTAAATATGCAATTTGTGTGTTAAATATGTGTAAATGAGACAAAAAGCAACTACAGGTATGAATTGTCCAACATTATAGCATAGATCAGAACACAGTGTAATATGGGCCCTTTATGAATGAGGCTTAGAAATTAGTCTAACTCCAAACTTTAATCCCTTATTTGAAGAGTATTGTTCATTCTGTTTCAATAAATACAAAATAGCGCAAAAAACTACAAAACAGAACGATAAAATGGTAGTATTTTGTATTTATGTTACATTTAAGCCTCTGATAATGCATTAGTGTTCACTTTTTGCATATAATAATTCATATACGTTCAGCTACTCCTTGCTTTTCTAACAGTGTGCAGCCTCCACTCTACGCTATCTCTCTGTGCTGTTTTTCCAAAAAAGAAAGCCTCGCCTCAGCCTTTATGTGAAACTGGAGCTGTAACTATGCAGTACTCTAAAACAGTGGTGGAGCAGTTTATTGTTTTATTCACCAGTACCTCAAGCCCAGAGTCCTGCTGACAACTGACAATGTAAACGCTGGTGGGGCAGTGCAGTGGCCCAGAGGTGTAGGCGCTGACTGATGAGAGAACCGTAGCTCTTGTGATTTCAGGATGAAGAAAGCTGCAGGTGAAAGCAGACGGGGACTGGAGGGGCCCCGCTTTCTGCACACAAAGCAACAACGCTGCTCTCGTACACAGTTCTGCAGAGACTACCTTTGTTTTATTTACCATCTACATTCTACCCATTCCTGTTGTACATCCTGCTCTATGCTTGTCACTGTATGTGCTGTAGACTTGTTGGCGAATCAATTTGTAGGTTACGGGCTCTACCTCGGGCTCTGAATGCACAAATTTAGACATTAATCCATTTTGGCATATTTTGACATTGTGGGATTTCAGCTAATTATAATTGGCTAGATGAGACTCTTGCATAATCTCTTCAGAAAATACAACGACAAGACTGAGCAGCTTTGGCAGCACGGAAAGCAGACAGCATAGAAACACTAAATAGCGTTTTAAATAATATAGAATACAAAGGACACTAATCAGAGGTATTAAACCAAGACATGGCAACAGTCTATAATATTGTATTTAAATCACAAGCGACTGAGACGTTGCATCCTGCATGAGTAATCCAACTTGTGTCATGCTCATTGGGGTGTTGTCTAAATAGCTTGAGTCCTGTTCTTTCATATTTAATCAAACACGCATGATGAGAATAATCACTGCACCAGTTGGAACATTTTGTTTCAGAGTGTGGATGTATTCATTCTGTAAGTAAAGGCAGTTACATTGGCGTTATGGATGAGTTCTACCAAGTGTCTCTTCATCAAAAGCCAGACAGATGCTGACCTCTAGAGGCACGATCTGGCTTTGCAATCGCATCTCTTCATAGGGGTTTCAGAGGAGTGGAAATGATAACGGTTGCCATAGTGATTTACAAAAGTGAAACAAAAAAATATATATATTGAAAAGTCAAAGGTCAATTACAGTAAAAGTCACTGAAACCAATAAATGGACACTTTATGATCTATCTGACTCCACTTCATCAAACTCGGGGGATGTGCTGCATTTCCTTTGCATTGTTCATATTATTTCAAGTTTTAGAATGACACTTTTGGCCTGGAATGTTCCACAGTACGGCTTTTAGCTCATCTATCTCCATTGGGACAAGTAGCTGAAGCCACCAGACCAAATTACAGTTCAGATCTGCAGCGGGGCAAAGCTGTAAGTCAGAGTGGATATTTATTAAGGGAGTCTTCAAGTGAACAAAAACACATGTAACTGAATGATGCGACATGGACCTGTTTAATGTCATGCTGTGGAACATTATTGGAAAGCGATTACTGTATATATACCAGAACAGTTGCATAGTCCACATTAAGTCTTGCCTTGATCCTTTCCTGCAGCGGGAATCAAATATGCTCAGGTCAAGGCGCTGCTGATATGTAATGAAATGTCTGACTGGAACCAAAATCTAGTGGCACAGCACAGGAAGGTAGACGGCAAACCAAATAAGCGGCACCATCAGCCTCCACTGACAAACAGCCACCAGCCTGACTGAACTGGGAAAAATAGAGCAGCAGAGGAGACATGGTGGCAATGGAGCACAAAGTGGAGATGACAGCCTTTAGGACACAAGTGACAGCAATTGAGGGTAGACTGAGTACAAGAGAGCACCCGGCAGAGAGGAGGACCACGCGGGCTGTAATGGTGACTGGCATCGGGCTTAAAGAGGGGGGTATTTTACTTCTAAAGGGTATTATTTGCTACCACATAACACATTTACATCCCCGTGTTACCTTTAGTTGTTCTGAAAACGCTCTATGTGTGGAAAAACGTCATATAAGCATGTTTCGTAAGTTTTCATTCTCATTTCCTCTCGTGTTTTTGTATATTTATGGAGAAGTGTCATGTGGGAGCTCGGATGATGTCGGCTTCTGGGCTAAAAACCTCTTCAGGTATGTTTTTTGACAAGGGAACAACATTATAACATAGTAGAAACCTTAATACATCTTTAATAGGTTAGACTATTAATTTTGCTAATACACAGTTAACATTATATTTAAGATTGAACTAAAAATTGTGTTTTTTTAATGTATTTGCATGCATTTCGTGGTTGAACATAAATAGAGGTATTTCCATAACTGTTACCTAGCAACCATAATGTTAACAAGGGCCACATCTTGTCTACTGTAAATTACACAATAGCTGATTAGACTAAAAACAAATGTCAACACCTTTATTTGGTCTAATGAATGTTTAATCTATCACAAAATGGCTTCCTGCTGGGTAAATTGTCCCTGCGTTTTGGCTTTATATTTCGGGACTGACATAGGTAGAGGTATTCTGGGTTTTTCTGCACAAACTCCATGCACTACAGATGCAATTTAACCAAAAAACAAAGACTTAATAGGCGCTTTATATGCAGTTTAATAGTCTGGATTACCGTTTTGTTCCACTGACACATGTTTGAGTGACCCTGCATTATTAGTCTGTCTACATTAATCTCAAAATGCTGTGTTCCACCTTTCACCTTGTTAACAGCAACCTTTAGACTAAGAGAAACTTTATTGATCCACAAGAAACAGTAGCTCACTCATCACAATATAACATAAAAAGTGTAAGAAATATAAATGGTAATAATACATTGTAAATCAGTAGCAAAAGCGTAAGAGACAGGTGTCAAATGAGGTATAATTATATAAATGAATATGTACAAGTTAAAAGAAAATAGAAAAATATGTTATAAAATGTAAAATCTCAGCTATATATGAAGAGGGCATAGGAAGTGCAATAATATGATGATTATATGTTGCATAAGGGTTGATGTGCAGCTGTATGGAGTATAATATGAATGTAGTATGTATGTATGGACGATGTATGGAGCTGTAGGAGCCTGTTGGAGATGGTGTGGTGCAGTGGATGAGCAGTGTCCATGATGGAGATGCAGTGTGTCCAGTGTCCTCCTGTCCCTCACTGACAAATGTGTCCAGCTCACGAGCACAAGAAATAAGCAAGAAGAACTTCGTGGAGCTACTGTAACCTGCTGCATGAAATTTAAAGTGCCAAATTTAGCTTTTGTTTAGGAGAGAACGGCAATTCTAGGGTTGAAATTATCCAAATGGTGGTATATGGAGCTTAAAAACACAGTGGACTTCTTGCATTATTTGATGAGGAAACAATATTACAGCCCAGATCAGAAAATAGTATAATACAGGCCCTTCTAAGACAAGCAGATCCATTCTCCAGACTTGCCGACCGGTCAACTGTGGAGTATATAACGATGTTGCTGTGCACATTTAGACCTTATTTATGCTCGCTCGCTTGACAGGGCCGACTCGTTCTGTTTCACCCCTGCCAAGATTCCACTGTTGCAAAGTAAAGTCAGCGGGGGCATTAGGGAACAGCGTGACTTCCCTGACCCGGGGCGAGTCGCATGTGAGAAGTGTCAGGGTCTAATTGTCTGTAAGAGTAAAGTGTGTAGCTGGTTTAATTAGCATGCAGTGCCGCTCCAATTGTGTTTATGCAACGGTGGATTTTTACCATTTAGGAAAATTAAAATCCAGGAACCTCTAAAAAAAAAAAAAAAGTATAATTATAGGTATAGTTGAAAAGTATTTATCTTCAGGGCTTAGTTAGAATCAAATTGGCTTTTACAGTTAATAGAAAATAAACTGACATGCAAGATGAAGGGAATTTGACATTTACTGTATAGAGACGTTCTTGCCTTTACTAAAAACAGTCAATATATTTAAATAGTTAACAGAACAGAAATGTTTATGGAGAGGAATATGTTTCTCTGATTCATACGATCAATTATTTAAATCATGATCAAATGTGAAGAAGGAGGCCGGGAGAGCTCGCTGGATCTGAGGTTAAATAACTGACCAGGTGCTCCTCATGATCGTGGGCAAAATAGCAATTCAGGAGAAGAGCGAGATGTCTGAGGCACGTCTGCTGTTAACTATAAGGATTTATCATAAAAATATGTTTGGACTACAGAGAGTTTTCTTCAGGGCAAATATGGTACAGCCCAGGTGAACAGGCAGCTCTTTAAATGGGAGTAAGTCGTATGATTTAGACAAAAATCATGTAGCAAATGGCCGGTGATTGCAATGGAACAGTGAATCACAAAGGATGTGAGTCTCATTGGAAAAAGCAGTGGCTCTCACACAGTGTTGCATACAAGGCAAAATATTAAATGTTTATTTACAAGTAGTTATTAGGAAGAAGCAGATTTACAGAAAAGGGGAAAATGGATCTTCTCATTAAGTTCCAGACGGCTTGTGGCATCTCGAGCATGTATCCAGTGTTTATAGTCTATACTAAACATTGAAATAGCTGCCTGTTCATCTGTGCTGTATTTTCCTTAAAGAAGACGCTTTGCAGTCGAAACACGTTGGCGGTTTTGTAATAAATGCCTATAGTAAACACCAAACAAACTCTTTTCATTTCACGATAAAAATGAATCTAATTTAATAAACAGACTACAACAAAATACATATTTATATTGTCAACAAACAATTACAAATACCCAACATAACCATACTGACCTAAAGTTAACATAAACACACTGGAATTGAATTAACTTGAAGCATTCTGAAAGATGGGATATTTCTGTAGAGCCAGTTTTCTATTACAGTCTGCGGTTTCTTGCTTCTTTCTTTCCTTTATTATGAAAAAGTGAATATCCACTGAAGGTAAAGGTCACAGAAACCTGCAAACGTTTGTTTGGCAAAACTTTAAAAGTTTCAAAAAGTCATACAAATATTTCTCTGACTAGTCTAATGTTTTGTGCATCTTTACAGAATCATAATTAACCTGTAAATTACTAGCAATTTGCAAAGTTTGAATAGTTTAAAAACATTCCCAAAAGCTGCTCCAATCACCATTTAGACGATAATTACCAGAGAGTCACTGTAATCATTTTCAGCACACAGAATTGACTGCTTCTAATAAATCTTCATGCCTGAGTGTGTTAATTCACTGTCATGAACAAAGCCACACTCCCCAATCAGTGCACACCGAACATCAATTACGTCTCAAAAACACATTAGGGCTTCTGTGTGTGTTTCTGGATGTACCACATACTCACAAAGTGCCTTTTGGGGGGCTTTGTAAAAGGAGACACTTTTGAAATGAAATAATGTAACATCTTTTTAAGAGAGCATTTTTAAGCATATACAATCCGGTAAATATAAAAGTCACATTGCAAGAAAAATAAAAGCTATCTCAAGAGAAAAAGACCAAGTCGGAATGGAAAGAATTACTTAGCTTTACTTTATTTAGTTAATAATTACGGTCCAGCAGAAGATGGTGCGAGGTAGGATTTGAAAGTGTGCTCCTTACAGGCTGAATAATAGATTTGAGCCGAGTAGTGAGAGAAGAGAACAAAGAGGTAAGCGTACTGCTGATTTAGGATTTAAAAGTTCAGGAAATATTCAAAGTTTAAGGCAAAGTTACAACATGAAAAATACGGTGCTGGCAGAAACTTAATTAATACTTTACAGTGGTTGATAAATGAGACGTTGGACACAATGGGGTTACAAAGCCGTAGCTCACCGGCGTTATGTGCAGTGTCAATATAAAGTACAGTAATGCAAGGTAAAAGGACTTTACTCACAAGAGGACTGGAGCGGGTGCTGTGTCACGCTGAAGGATGTAGCGTATTATTCTGCCAGCCATTAGCACGTGTGCCGCAGTAAGAAAGGTGCCTCAGGTCAGCTTTAATAACTATGTTGTCTCCGGCAACAGCAGCCTTTGTTGTGAAAAGAAAAGTGAGAGAGAAAAAAATCAGACACCTGCAAAATGCTGAGTGTATTCTGCTCGACTGGTTTAGCTTTATCCATGCATTCTTAAACATGACTTGGTAAAAAGATTAAATGCACATATTAAAGGTGCACTGTGTAACTTGTCCATCACCTGCTAGTTACCATGGAGATATGCCTAGAATGTTCCGCAGTATGAGTTGCTATCTTTCTTCTTGGTCACAGTAAGAATGAATATTTTTTTCTATGTATTTTTGATCAATAAATGACATCTGTAATTAGCAATAAATGCAGATTAGTTTAATGACAATTTAAATCAATGCATGGAGACAAACAGGACCCTCTCCAGAAAAGTGACATAATGCACCTTTAACAGCACTGAAATACTGTGGAATAGGTGTTATATTAAAACCTGTGAGTTTTGTCTGCATTACAAGTACTTGTTTTTGCTAGTTCCACATTTCTTTTCAGTCAGAATCATGTCTGATTGCTGGTTTCAGCATCACAATATTCTACAACCAAATAAAATGGAGAGTTGTGTTGGAATATTGCAAGTTCTTGGGTCTAGTCACTAGAAGAAATTATCAGGTTGAATATGTAAGAAATTTCGCTTTAGATATTTCATGACAAAATCAAATGGAAAATCCGTCTCATTCCCCCCATCTGGGAGCATGACATTATCACATTTTATTACATCTGAAAACCACCAATAGATTCCTGAAATATTATTATTATTATTATTATGCTATGCACATCATTGCCAAATAGTCACTATTTAATTAAGCCCATTGGCAGGATCAGCAACAGCACATGTTAAGGAGGTTACTGAATCAATTTTAATGAATAAACAAAACTATTTATTTTGCACATCTAAAAAAGGCTCCTGCATCACGATGACCAAAGTGTCATGTCTAGAATATTTTATCACTTACTATACATTACATTAATGTTGACATTGATTTAAAACCCAGAAAACCCAGATAATTAGCATGAGAGGTCAATTAAGTGTCCACTTTTACCCCAACGAGTGGGGAATAGGACTGTATCCTTATTACAGTAACTGGATATAAGATCCAATTAAAGCTGTGCAAATATTCCTATGCCTCACATGGATCAAATATTAACCATGTGTTAATGTAATCTATTAATGTAAGCCCATAAAACTTCCCATGTGGCTGTAAGCAAAAGAGTTCATGCTAGGGCACAGAGAGAAGGCTGTTTACTGAGAATAACTAAGAAGTTACCAAACAGGGCAAAAGAACTCTGTGAACAAGAGTTCGGACACTCAAGGTCCTTTCTGTTGTGCTCCTTGTTTCCTCGCAGTGCAATGATATAGCAAAGAAGAAGAGGATGCTCAAATTGGCTGTCTAACAGACTGTTTCTCTGGGGAGTCCAGACCATGATACACAGGCTGAGCAGGCTCTCTATTGATGCATGCTGCTGCTGCTACGTGTGTGTCTCTACCACCGCACAACACGTCCGCCTTCACTTTCAGATGAAACCTTGAGGAAAAAGCTTACCTCCAACTCACAAATGCAAGTCTGTGCATAAAGAGAAACTGAAATATACATTTGAGATATTGTATATGTCTGCATAAAGGGAGTGTATTATTAAATTGACATTTAACAGAGCTTATATACTGTTATATAACATCATGATTAAAAAGGTAGGAATCCATATTTTACACTGGTGCTATTGTAGTCCTCATGCAGCTGTAAAGAGAATAGATACGCTAAGTAAAGAAGTTTTTATTAACGACTAATAAGACATTTCATAGAAGAATGAATGAAAAATATAATTCTAAAGATAGAAATACCATGGAGAACTGTGCCCTTCGGATGTGATAATATAGCACAATAGAAGACACTATAATAGGTAGTAGAGTTTATATGAGTATATAATGACACAGCACAGTGAGCTGCATCTTTTCTTTAATATGAGTTTCTTTGACTTTGTCTGTGAGCACAGTTAAGATGTTTCAGAGCTTTTTTGCCCCTCGAGTCCCTGTCTGTACCTCATGTCACTCTGGCACTGGGACTGTAATAACAGGTGTTGACCTCACATCATCTCATCCAGCTCTGTCTGTAAAGGCCATAGAAAAGGTGAAGACTCTGCAACAGTTTCCTGTGCAAGAACTATAGTCAAATCAAATCATGATTGAATGCAAAAATTTACAAAATGCCCAAGTGAAATGGCTTTGGTTGAAATCTCATCAACTCAGTGTTATACCTTTGAGCCTCTGAGAGCACTTTCTGTTTTTTTCTACTTTCTACTTTGTTCTCTTTAGAAATCTGTGTCCAGTTCAACACACATTGAACGTTTTCATTTGGATCTTTCTTCCAGTATCACCACTTCAATCATGAGCTGACACCCATGCAGTCATTTCCATACTGATAGCAGAAGGTCCTGACCTGACCCATTTATGCAGGTTGAATAGCACTATAAAAGACTACAATGGTATATGGTTTGAATTATGATAATAAATTAAGCACATAATGTATAGTTAACATAAATGCACCACCTCATGATCATGGAGATTTTATTATTTTGCTTGAAATGTTCCACTGTATGTTACTAAATATATATGTACTATTAACTACAGGTGTTTTTTTTTTACCATGATCCACAAATCTGAGCGGTAACTTGGTCTGGAGACACTATTTGCTTGTCTCCATGGAGATAGATAAGCTCATTGACATAAATGGATCAGTAAAGCAGGTCCAGTGAAAATGACTAACTCATGATAATAATAATAATGCATAGTGGAACATTCGAGGGAAATACAATAACATATCATGACAAGCAGCACAAGTTACACATTTAAAAGGCATTATTTGCAGATTTGCAGAAGATTTGCAGAAAACCATCATTGAATTTTCCATTAATTTGCCAACAAGCCAATCTACCTTATCAAACAACCTTGGCAAACGATGTATGATTCGTGCTTAGTAAAGGAACACATTTATTATAGTTAAAAATGTCTTCTAGGATGGTTCTATGGTGTTTGCTAAATGGCCCTGGACTTATGGAGCTTTCACACACTTTCCACTTGACGTTTCTCTCACTTGCCCAGAGCTCTCCCTTGTCTAGTCTTGCCTGGTCCTCTCTCCTGGAGCATGTGCAATATTCAGACCGGGCTGTATAATTGGTCGGCGCCTGCATGTTCCATTTCTGCCTTAAGTGGACAACAAGACCTCCGCTCACTATCTTTGAGAAGAAAAGTACATATCGAGCCAAACAAGGTAAATTAGTGAGGTGTGAGTCCTGCTGCGTCGCGAGCATCCGCCGATGTGAGGAAGCTGGGTTACTATTTTGCTTTTGGCTCTTTGTTCCAGGTGGTTTAGAGCAGCTTCACTGGACACAATAGTCTGAAATGAGAATAATTAGCTACACTCAGACTGTGTTACATGACCAGTGTTAGAAAGAAATAGCTGATAACCCAAAATAACCCCTGATTTTTGCTTTTTTTTTTGGCACAGTGTTAAAAATCTGAGAAAGATCATACAAAATATTAGTTATCATTTTTGCTTTTTCCACGTTATTCTATAATCCTGATTGTTATTGTGCACATTGAATAAATAGCTGTGATACTCTACTTGTGAATGGATCCAATATACAATAGTACTAGCACACATAGGTCTAATATATCATTAGTATTTTCTTTAGCAAACCCAGAAATACATTGTACATCTAAACAAAATCTCAAAAACTCTTGTCGACCTGATATAATAACACTGCTTTTCTTTTAGCTCTTGGAACTGAGGGTTGAATGTGCCATAATTGCAGAAGTCTATTATTATGAGCAGTGGGCAGTAAAGGTGGGGGTAGTTGTAGTATAAGTAATTGCAATAATATTACGAAAGCAGTAATTTAAGTAATAGAAGTGGTCATGCGCAGTAAAAAAGTAATAACATAAGAAGTAGTTCAATTCACTAAATAACTTATAGTGGTACTTAAGTGCAGCTGTTATTTCTTATTGTCTTGTTAGCAAATCATATCACTGCTATTTAAAGTCTGGAGAGATGCATGACACTATTCCAGCTTAACCCTCTTAAGTGTTTTAGAAATGTAGGCTAACCTAGTTTAATCCCAGAGTTTAAAAGCTAAAAAGTAGTTAAAGACAAGAGGATTGATAGTCTGTTCTTGCCCTTGAGTAAGCTATAGTGAGTGGGGGGGGACTGTGTTTATGCATGTAGGATACAGGGACACAAACATAATCTCTTTTGTGTTTTTGATCCTTAAATGTGTGGCTTGCTGTGTTCCCCTCATCCCCGGCTACTTAGCGTGTGTGGAGCGTAAGTGATGCCGTGCACTTAAGGGCTGTGAAAAGCAGGTCAATATGAGAAAACCACATGTGCACGGCATGGATAGCCCTGGGATTATTTCTCACAAAATGTCTTAATTCCTCTGTTCACTAATGATCCAGGGAAAATGCCCTCTAATCTCCATTCCATTAATTAAAAAGAGCATGAGCCCGTGGACAACCTCGCCATCTGCTGCCGCTGCACTCCCAGTTCCTATGCAGACAGATTGCATCTCCAACCAGGGGAGCAGCGATTTTCAGAGCGCACCGAAGTAGATAGTAAACAGATACAACAACGGGGTAGTATTAATGTGAAATGAAATATGCTTCAAAAATGTGCTGAAAATGCTGTTTTATGAGCGGCTTTTCCACTTGTCTGGGAATTTGAGCCCCCCTCCCTGGAATAACTTTACAACTCCCCCACTTCAAACACTGACATAGAATTACTGTATGTATCTTTAGAGACCTGACAGTATTTTTAGTGCATTTGAAGTAACACCACTTTTATGGACTTTTTTTTGCTTAGGGCTTTGCTTCAGATTCAAAGGATTTTTTTATTTTTTTCAAAGAATAAGTGGATTTTTTGTATTCTCTTTGCGTCTGTCCAAAGGATATAACATGGACTTTGATAACAGGCACTTCTCTTGCATTACTCTCTGCTATTTGTACTGCTATTGTGAGCGAATACTGTATAAAACACTACTTTAAACAATGAACATTATCCTATAATATCATTTTTCAAGCTATATGGTTTAAATGTATTCCCTATGCTCACATGCAACTGACAAATCTATATTCAAAATTAAAATGCATAAAGAAGAGTGACATAGTCTATTACATGAAATCATAAAAGTAGAAAAGCCTGCAGCAATATCAAATACAATTTAACATGTAGATTTAAAGCTTTAATAACAGTACAACAAAAGCTACGCACAGAGGAGATATGAAAGGGTTATTGGCATTATAACTTTCACATGACATTGCCATTTAATACCTCAATAAATGTGAGTATTATATTTTAAGTCCCGCCGCCTTAATCAAACTGTGCGTAACTTTAAATCTTATTACGGAGGTATGGCTCCAGCAGATTAAAATTGTTCCAAAAGATGATACGACTCGAATTGAATTAATATGCTCTGACCTGCAGATAAGCCCACGGGAGGGGACACGGGGTTTGATCGGGCTAGTAGGCAGCATAGATTATCCTAACAGATGTCGTTTTCTCCTCAATCGGAACAGTATAGCCAATAATAAACGCGCGCGCAATACGCACACCGCGCGCACTAATCTGAGCGATAACCCAGTGCACATCCTCTCTCCTCTCTGTTCTCCCAGACACAAAGCTGCACTAAGAACACTGTCAAGTTTTCTCCTTTGTTTGGGAGCACAAATGGACGCGCCGGGAGTGAAGAAAGGACTCGTCGTGCTTTGTTTGGCATTTTTGTGGGACTTAGTTGACGGACAAATAAGGTATTCCATCCCAGAGGAGCTTGAACACGGGGCTTTTGTGGGAAACATTGCAGAGGACTTGGGCTTGGATCTTAATAGACTGTCTGCGCGGAGGTTTCGAATAGTTTCAGGCTCCAAGAAACAATACGTGGAGGTTAATTTGGAGAATGGAGTTTTATTTGTGAACGAGAGGATTGACCGGGAGGAACTATGCGAGCAGAGTTTGTCGTGCTCTTTTCACCTGCAAGTGGTTATAGAAAACCCTCTGGAGCTTTACCGGGTGGAGGTGGAAATCTTAGACGTGAATGACAACTCTCCCGGCTTCCCTTGGACCGAGTTTAACCTGGACATTTCTGAATCTGCAACGCCCGGGTCGCGCTTCCCACTCGAGAGCGCGCAGGACTTGGACGTGGGTTCCAACTCTCTTCGCACGTATTTGCTCAGCGTTAACGAGCACTTTCTATTGGACATCCAGACGCGGAGTGACGGGAGTAAATTTGCCGAGCTTGTTCTCCAAACTCCCCTAGACAGAGAGCAACAGAGCACACATCAAATGGTTCTGACCGCAGTAGACGGAGGGGCACCGGAGAAGTCTGGCACTGCGCAAATTGACATCACAGTCCTGGATGCGAATGATAACGCACCTGTGTTTGACCAGTCCTTTTATAGGGTGAGACTGCCGGAAAACGCACCCAAGGGAACAGTTGTCATTAAACTTAACGCTTCCGATCTAGACGAAGGCCCCAATGCTGATATAACTTACTCTTTCAGTGGCCACGCTCCTATCAAAGTGCGTCAGCTTTTCAGCGTGGACCCCCACACAGGTGAAATTAAAGTCAAGGGCGTTATTGACTACGAAAAAGCTCGAATGCATGAGATCTATGTCCAAGCGAAAGATAAAGGGCCATCTCCTGTAGCCGTGCATTGTAAAGTTCTTGTGAATGTTTTGGACAAAAATGACAATGTCCCCGAAGTCATTTTAACTTCTGTGTCCACACCTGTCCTAGAAGACGCGCCCCCCGGGACTGTCATTGCCGTTATAAGCATCACAGATAAGGATTCGGGCGAAAACGGGAATGTTGACTGTGAAATTCCCAATCTGATACCATTTCAACTCCATTCCTCATTTAAGAACTATTACACCTTAGTTACTTCAGATTTTTTGGATAGAGAGACTGTATCCGAGTATAACATCACTCTTACGGCCAGAGATATGGGTTCTCCGCCGTTGTTTATGCGCAAAACTATACTTGTTCAAGTTTCTGATGTGAACGACAATGCTCCTCTATTCAAGCAGCCAGGTTATACTGTGTATCTGACTGAAAATAATGCACCAGGGGCTTCGATTTGTTCTGTAACGGCCCTAGACCCAGATTCAGGCCAAAATTCTTACCTATCCTACTCTATCCTAGATGGTGACATACAAGGAATGCCAGTTTCCACGTATGTGTCCATCAATTCTGACAATGGAAACCTCTACGCATTGAGATCTTTTGACCACGAACAGCTCAAGAACTTCCAGATTATAGTCCAGGCCCAAGATGCAGGTTTCCCACCCCTAAACAGCAACGTCACTGTGACTATTTTCATCTTGGATCAAAATGACAACGCACCACTGATCATATCGCCAAAATCTCAAAACGGTTCCACCCCTGTTGAAGTGGTACCTAAATCCGTTGATCCCGGTTACCTCATAAGCAAAGTCAACGCAGTGGATGCCGATTCAGGTCAAAACTCCAGGCTGTTCTACCAAATGCTCCAAGCGACTGATTCAACGTTGTTTAGTATTGCGCTCTACACGGGCGAAATTAGAACAATCCGACAGATTAGTGACAAAGACCCCACGAGGCATAGGTTGGTCGTTCTGGTCAAGGACAATGGTCAGCCCCCGCTCTCGGCTACAGTCTCCATCATCTTGTCAGTGGTGGACAGCCTGCCAGAATCGCGGCCTGATTTGGGCGACCTGTCACTGAGCCTGCATCACAACTCCAACTTCACCCTGTACTTAATCGTGTCCTTAGGCGCCATTTCGTTCACATTTCTGGTGGCTATTATCGTTCTGGTTACGGTGCGGAAATACAAGGATAGACCGGCCAATGGGTCGTACGCTCTCCCTTTCTTTAGCGGATGCTGTTGCGGTTCCAGATCCAACACTCCGACTGGTAAAGAGGTGCTTAAAAAGTCTAATCTTACAATCCGGATGCCTCCAAGTTCGAATGGGCTCACGGAGGCCAACGCGAGTGCAATACGTCAAGCTTACTGCTACAAGATGTGTTTGACCCCGGAGTCATCCAAAAGTGACTTCATGTTCCTCAAGCCGTGCAGTCCGGTCATGTCTGTGCAGCAGAATAATGTGAAGAGCACAGATTATCTAACGTCAGGGTGGAGCACACTGGACAGGAACCAAGTCACCAACAACACTTCACCATCTCCAAATGAGGTGAGCCTGGCACATTATGTCATCTGAAAACACACTGAGGCAGCAACATTAGTGTTATGCAAAATCATATTTTTGAGTTTCTGCTATATTATAACATTGTTGCCTTGTCAAAAACAGGCCTGAAGAGGTTTTAGTTCTCATCCATGCATGTTTGGAGTATTTTAGCAGTCTAACCCTCCTGACACTTAGCTGTAAGATTTATTACAATCCTCAGCCTACAAACCTATTCATCTATGTTCCAACGTAACACTTTTCCATAAATATACACAACCATAAATAAAACTGTACACAACAACTTGACAAATCAGAAGCAAGGTGCAGTATCACTGGTGGAGTGCATGCCATAGCTTTGAAGGGGGAAAATGAGGGGAGTCAAAACATCAAAAACAGAAATGAAACTTCTAAAACATGTAAATACATTGTTTCGGCAAATATAGCAATAAATACCCCATTGAGAAGATGTTACATTTGATATTTTGTATGGCTCTGCAGTGGTTCAACATCATAAAGATGTTTGAGCATTAAATACAAGGAGGTTCAGTTCCTCTTTATCTAACTAGCTTTTATGACTGTAATATTGTGATAAGTTATGATACTACAAATTAAAACTTGATTTTAATATTAAACAAAAGGTTTAATAACAATGCAAATACCACAGTGATGCATATATGTTTAATTGGACACTAGAAATTAAATTTTCAACACAAAGTAGTAGTAGATTCTTTAATATTTCCATGTGATCTAGATGTGATATACTGTAGATCAAGACTCTTGTTCACATGAGCCTCATTTTAATACTGCTTTTGTATATGAATTAGATTATTAGATTTTGGTCTATGATGAACTATAGATAGTGAAACATAAATCCAACCCAGCATATGTAGAGTAAGCAAAATAAAATAACAAAATTACTGTATGTGTAAAATGTGAGCTGCATTTTATTTATTTTGTTCATTAAATAAAAAATAATGCAGGGTCTCGCTACCTCATAGTGCTTATTTATATTTTACAAATCATTTTTGGTCATAACCTTTGGTAAAACCTCCTTTCCACTCACTACTTTAGCCACTTACACTAGTGAATCCAGGCCCTGTTCTGCGCTTCACACCACAATGAACCCATTGTGTGGTCAGTTAGTGCCTTGAATTTAAATATGGGCTAAACAACATTCAAAAACCTTGCCAAAACTTTACCGTGCTTTGCCAAATGGGTATTATTGTCCTTAAAAATGATTCACGTAGCTTCACTGACAGGTTATGACAAACGCTTTAATTCCTAACTGGATTTTGTGTGCAAAGCTAATCATGCTGTGACTATTTTGCAACTCAATGAACAATCCTGAAGCACCCAGCCATCTCTGCACACTGTGACAACACATCCCACAGTTAGGGCCGATAATCCCTGTCTATACTGGGTGTGTGATGGTGGGGATTAAAGGTGCGGCGGTGATAAGGATGATATTTGAGGAAAAAGCAGGACCAAAACTCATATTAGTCACATAAGCTGATTAACAGTTTGGTTTTCTAATAAACAAAGACCAAAATAAGTTGCCATTTAATACAACATTATGACAAATTGCAATTTCTAGCCTTGCTGTAGCGTAGACGATTGCTTTGACTGGTTTGTCGCATGAGAGTTTTTGACCTTTAAAACTGAACTAAATGAAAGTATATTCGTGTTTAAAAGTCACTAGTCCAATTGATTCTGAACCAAACAAAACAACAGTATTCACACCCTAACACTGCAGTGCTTTAAGGGCAAAAATAAAAAGAAAAAATGCAGAATGTTCATTAAAAATTCAACAACTTCTCAGGGCAGAAATCACTTTTATTTGACTCTCTTGGCCTAGTGCAATATTGTTTGTAGAAAAAAGCCTTCTGTATAAAGATTAGTTTCAGGCTGTGTGTTACAATTACCAGATGGTTATTTTCAGTTTTTTCCTGTTCAATTGCAGCAGCCAAACTCTGACAAAACTGCAGCACATCAATACACATAAGAATATCCCTGAAGCCAATTAATAACCTGGCAGCCTTAACTAGTCTACAGCGAGACAATGTAAGAAAAAGTGGAGAAAGGCGGATCTGTGTTGAGAGAAAAATATGCAAAATATATAAAAATGCGCTACCAAACAAAAGTCTATGCATTCCACAGGCATTACTTCGATAAATTATGACTTCTCGGATATTCTGACACTTGACAGCTACCCTAGAATTGTCCTCAAGGCATTATATAAAGATTGTGAACATCCTTGAGATACTATGAATTTCTCATTGCCAGACAAACTAATAACAATATGCAATATACAAGTTTTATGATAAGGTATGAATACTATGCACAACAGTTTGTCAGCACCTTGCAAAGTGAATATAAAACATGCAAATAACTCAATTAACCTGCAATAAACCACAAATCTGTGTGTTGTCATGCAGACTTCTATTATTTCTGTGATTCTATTAGCCGATATTATGGTGTAAGCTTTGGTCTATATGAAAAAAAAAAGTATTGATGGTTATTCTGGCCACAATAAAATAGAAAATATCCATAAATATGTGACTGACTTATAATGTTTGTCTTTTACAGCTAAAATCTTCAAACAAGGATTGGACGTGGACAAAAAACGAACGCAACTCTGCTTACAAAAGGTGCACCCATATTATCTTTGAAACTTCACCACTGCACCATATATTTACACTAATAATATTGTTATTTATATGCTATTTATGTGTCATTACAGATATAGTACAGCCAATATGGACGCCACTCTTTCACGCCAACCCAACTATGACGCCGAAAGCTTTTCCTGCTCCGTTGCACCGCAGTATTGGACCTGGGGCTCCCATATGAAAGGTCTGAGTAAAAAAAAAAAGGGCTTAAAGTAGTTCCACCGGGGAGGGAAGGGGGCCGGGTGGGGTGTCCGCTGAGTGCCTGGTGAAGGATTTAGTTTAAAAGTGAAATGGTAAATGCAGATAATGCCAGGCACCACAAGGGAATGGGGATTTTAATGCATCAACAAAAGGATTATTTTAGTCACTGTAAGAAGCTCCCTTTTAAAAGCCCGATACTTTAAAACCTGTATTTAAATGAAGTACAGTGTATGCAAATGAAGTAGGATTAATCTCAATATTCACGCGTTTGTATTTCTTTGACAGACTGCAAGTTATCTCTTCAAGAAGCCAGCGTTTCCAACTACTCGTGGACGCCAAAGTACGCACAGCCAAATTCGGAAGA
>JACN01104222.1:0-21731 GCA_000787155.1 Scartelaos histophorus | reverse complement strand
ATATCATATAAAGTGACAGTAATGGCCATAGGAGGTTAGGCTAGAGGAAATCCATGTATTAATGCCTAACCTTATTACAGCAAAGTGCATTTTTGATTACGTTATTAACAAACCATTACAGTGCAGCATTGCTTTGGCTGTTTACAATCTATTCTACAAACCTTTACAGCACCATCCTAAACCACTGGTTTCTTCTGAGAACTGTAAAACTGGTGAGCCAGGGCTACTGAAAGCAATAAGGCTGCTCTAATTGTGTAGTATGATAAGGTCGTTTCCATAGATTTGTTTTGATGGCAGCTGTGACTGTCTCTGTTCGTGACTGCATGACTCACTGCCCCATTAGCCCGCCTACCTCGGGGTGGTCCTCCAATCATCTGCTCCCTCTGCCGGGCGTGCTCTTCCATCCTCATCCTCTCCTCCTCCAGAGCTCTCCGGGCCTGCTCTTCTTCCAGTAAAATCAATTCATTCACTTCAAAGTACCAGCCTGCACCAAAGACAAATCAATACCCATCATATAACTTTTACAGTACAGATCATACAGTTGTAATGATCCAAACAGTGAAATGGAAAAGTACTTTAGGTCTACCTTGGTTGTCTGTGATCATCTCCTCTACTTTTTCCATCAGCTCTGGCACTTGTGTGTTGTCCTCTGTGTTCTTACGGGTGTTATCAAAAGCATGGTATCTACAAAAATAGTATATCAACAAGTAGCATAAAATGATAGGACTGCATTATTAAAGGAGCACTATGTTACTTTTGTGGTGGGGGCTCAGCCACCTATTTGTCCCCATGAAAATTTCTATGCTTTGCGTGGAATGATCCCCAGAATGGCATTAAACTTGTATATATTCATAAAGAAAATCAATATAGGTACCACAAACTCAAGTTACAAGTCAGATTGGTGAAAAGGAGACCCTGTTCAAAGTAATGTTTTTCAATGTTATTTTAGCAACAAAACCTGCAATTAGGGCTTGGCAATAACGGGGCAAACAGGGGACACTCTTTACATTTTCATTCTTATCATATCCTATATTTTAAAAATAGATAAGCAATCTAATTTTAATAATTTAAATGTTAATGAGATTGTTTGCACACTAATCCTGCTTTACAAGTAAGAAAATCAAGAGTATTGCAAGTATTGCTCATATGTAACATTATCTACAAGAAAAAGAATACACTATGTCACTGTTGTGGATGAAACAGAAATAACAAGGACATAGCAGGTGCACACTCATTCATGATCAAAGTGAAGTAGCCAGGCTTCACTGTCCCTTAAAAGCTCCTGCTACCTAGAACAATATGTACCAGAACAATTTTGACTTTGACTCTGTTTAATTGTCATCTCTCTGCCAATAATGCCTGGTGTAACAACTGAATATACAGTCAAAATATAGTCTAAAAGTAAACAAATAGAAATAAGTAAAATATATAATGAATATTTATTGGGATGGTAATTAATTTTGGTGTGTTTTTGCTCACCTGCTCCCACATCTCTCCACCAGCCACTGCAGGGCCTCCCCAGTGTTGGCTATGTGCTCCTCGATGAAAACTCCTTTGGGCAGCTTGTCCACACAGGTAAAGACCACCATGGAGTAGCGCCATGTGCCTCCTCCCAGAGCCCCAAGCTGCTCCTCCGCTGCCCTCCGATGCACATCTGTGAAAGACTGGGCCACAGACACCACCAGCAGGATGGCATGGGGCCCCGGGGGACACAGGATAGCCCCCATACTCGGCCCCTCACTGTCCAGACTGGGAGGGGGTCTCCTGGGACTGTCCGACTCAGCGCCTGCGTTATCATTGTCATCTGTCTCTGTGTCTTCATCTTCCTCCTCTTCTTCCTCCTCCACGTCTCTGGGAATGGCCCAAGCAGGAGTGTCTACCACAGTGACGCGCCGGCCATAGATTTCGGTCTGACCCACGTTACTGTGTGTAGTCTCCACACCAGCGTCGAAGGCCTCCTCCCCTAAGATGGTGTTGGCAGTGGTGGTTTTTCCCGACCGAGGCCCCCCGAGAATCAGCAGGCGGCGCTCAGGTGGATGCCGCCCTCGGGATTCTATAATTAGAGCATAGCACATGCAATTATTCTATCTGTGTAAAAAGTCTGTATGGATGAACTCACACATTTAAGTCTGTAAAAGTACAATTTTTACATCTACTTACGTTTTTATATTTCTCATATCAAATCTTCACACTATTGCTCCTTTGTATTGCGTGTCCTTTTTACATTAGCACTTACATTTGTCATTGATCTGAATCATGCAGTGTACTATGACCTTAGCCTTTTTTTGAAAAAATAGAAAGAAATATAAAATATAAAATAGAAACTTCACACCACCTGCTAAAATGCTGAGTGAACAAATGATCAGAAAACATTATAGATTCATTGGAGGAGAAGAGTTTGAATTGAAAGGCAAAGCATGGTAACAGTGTGAGCAGCATGAACATGACATAATGAGTAAACATGGGGAGGAGCAGGAAGTTTTATTGATTTCTCCTGCATGCTACAGCTGCTGACACTTGTCCATGTGAGTTGCCACACAGGAAGTGGACCTCAGCAGCAACAGTTCAGAGCTGAGCCCTGAACCCCGCTCCTCACTGCACAGATGGTGGGGATTCAGGACCTGCGGCAGCCAGAGCAACAGACTAACAACCACCACTCACCAGTGTCAGAAGCAGAGGACACAGCAGCCATCTTGTGTGTCGAACCTCTGGCTTCATCCTCCTCGGCCCCCCTCCTCCTTCTCCTTCTGGGCTCCACTGTGGCGTGCTGCTGTGCCTCTTCACAAAGGGGACTGCGAGGATCCGGAGGGGAGCGGGGAACGATGGCAGCTCATGTGCGTCTTGGCCCTGGCTCTCATTCTACTGCAGTGTATTTCCGTCTGTGTTTCCTCTTCTGCACCCCTTTCTCTCCTCATTCCACTGCCACTCAACCTTACTCCCTCTCCGCTCCAGCCCACACACCTCCTCAGCAGCTACAGCTGTCCACAGAAAGTCCTCTCCTCCCCTTGACTCAGTCCTTCAGTGTTTATTTCATCTCTGTGGATGAGAGAAAAAGACAAATCAGCCTTTGAAAAATGTTCAAAATTTTCACAAGGAAAAAATCTTCTTCCTACTTACTTATGTGTAAGAACAGCTCCAGCAGCAGAGGCAGAGGCAGCAGCAGCAGCAGCAGCAGCAGCAGCAGCAGTGTGGCACAGTATGCAGACTGCAGTGAGGACAGAAGGATGGATAGACAGAGAGGGAGGAGAGAGAGGGCACTGTGCTCTGTTTACAGCGGAATATATTCCCCAGCTGCAGCGCCGTGCACTAGATATAGATATACACTGCATGGCACAAACATACCTATTAATGTGATACCTGCAGACAGGAGCACAGCATGAATACATTCAAATAATGACATAGGATTAAGCAAATACAGATAAAAAACATAAAAAAATACTTCTAAAATTGTGCACTATACTGATACAAGTGTCACCAGTGTATAGTCTGAAGGATAATGATAACACTAACCAGATGGACAGAGTAGCAACAACAAGTGACATTAAACAGGTCTTATTTGCTGTATATCTTTGCTGTATATTTGGGTTAATTGTACAGAAAGATTTTTTTTTTTTAAATTCACAACATTATGGCTATACATTTTGGGTATGTTACGAAATATTTCTCATTAAAAACAAAGTTCCGCGCAAGAGAAAAATAAAGACAGGAATTTCTTATGTCCATTACGTAACAGCTGTCGTACACATGGAAGTGGCCGTACACCGTTACATGTGTCGTAAGAAAACCCGTGCCGTAAATCAGTAACGTAAAAGCCCTGCAAATGCTCCATGTGAATTTGGAGCCAAACTAAAAACCACTCCAGCAGCCTCTCGTGCAGCCTGTGTGCGTGTGTCAGCGTGTCAGTCTTGTAGAAGGTGTTTGCAAAAAAGAAAAACCGCGAACAAACATGGAAGACGATTTTATGAAGTATCGTTCCCCGCTGGTGTCAAGATATGCAAGCAAAGAAATGGCTTACAACTTCAGTGACAGGAAGAAATTCACTACCTGGAGAAAGCTGTGGATTTGCCTTGCGAAAGCCGAGAAGGTTTGACATCAGATTGTCCGTTTATGATTTCACGTTTCAAAATATTGCTTTAACTTTTTCGTACATAAACACTTTCTGACTTTGAAGTTATATCAAGTTCCTAGTCTAAATATAGAATTTAGGAGGACCCCAGACAGCAGTTGCATACTTGCCAGGTCATAACTGTGTAGTACCCATAGTAGTCATACATGAAAGGTCTATTAAAGAAATGCAATTAAAAGTCAAATACAGTATTGTGATATTGCAATATGAAAAGTCTCCGGTCATCAGATTGTAAAATCCTGAGCCAACGCACACTTCATATAACTGTACAGTTGTTTGGTTTTTTTGATAGTCAAACCTCATTGTGATGGGTCATAAACTACCTGAACCCACACTGTATTGTTTCATCATGATGTAATTAAAATATACAGAACTACACAACCCTTAATCCTTAATTACAGTTTAACATAAAAACCTGTTACAATTTAGAATTCTTTAATTGCAATATTATTATTATTATTATTATTGCACAGGCAAGCGTTCGTTTTACAATTCCAGTCAATAATTTGGAATAAAAAATATTTATTACATATATTTAATCTTCAAAAAGTTACTTTAATTAACATTGTAGGTACTTTATAGTGGTACAAAAAAAGCAACGTTTTGCCACTTTTTTTTGACTAGAAAATTTGACTACTGAAGGCCACTACAGTCTCCTATATCAAGGACAACAATCTGTACTATATTTTAAAATTGATATTTTAGTTAGGAGCAATATTTTACTGTCACATATTAAAATAACAGAAATACATAGTAACTTTAACCAACTGAAGGAAGTAATGTGTGACACAGTGTTGACCTGACAGAAGATAAGATTAACTTAACTAAAGCCACCTCCACACACAGGACCTCTGTTAACAGTATTTGACCCAATTAGTCTTATTTTGTGCCCACTTATTTGAGACTGGATCTTTGCAACAGCACATGTTCTATATAGGTCAGCGGCTGGTAGTGTGAGGTTTGTGTGAGAAAATAGCATGCAGAAAATGTCACAGTAACGGGAGACTGCCTCTAGAGAGTACTCCCTTGTGTGTGCTAGTGCTCTATAGATTTTTGAAACTCCCAACTGTGACCTTTGACATTGCACTGTTTGACATCATGTGATTTTTAAATGTTTTGCAACAGTGAACAGAGGTCCTATCAGGAGTGTCATATGATATTCTCTTCCCTGTGGAACGCTAAGTGAATCATGATAATTGTTTTCTCATGGGATGTGCACACACTTAAAGAACTACAAAATTAATCAACATTTGTCTTCAATCACATGACATATGATATTATTAACCCTAACCAAATAGACCATACACTTCCCGTAAAAAAGTATTGCTAAACAAAAAAACAAAAGTGCTATTTAGAGTATTTAATTTTTAACTTTATTGTAATTGTCCCCAAACAATAATTGTGATCCAACCCAAACATTTTAAAATGCTTTTATATAACTCCTACCTCCAACTGTAAGCATGTTAAGATAAATATTTAAAATGCTAAATATATTTTTGCTTCCTTCTTTTGTTTAGGCTTTAGGTCTGCCCATTACAGATGCTCAGATCCAGGAAATGGAGAGCCACGTGGAGGACATTGATTTTGTCATGGCTGCAGATGAGGAACGCAAGCTGAGACATGATGTCATGGCTCACGTGCACACTTTTGCTCATTGCTGCCCGTCCGCTGCACCCATCATCCACCTGGGGGCGACGTCCTGCTACGTGGGGGACAACACGGTAACTAAGGAGTACTTTCTCCACACTAGGGAGCATGGTTGTGATGTTAAAAGGTAAAAATGGGGAGAAATAACCCATTACAGTGAAATT
Source organism: Scartelaos histophorus (assembly GCA_000787155.1). Taxonomy (NCBI): domain Eukaryota; kingdom Metazoa; phylum Chordata; class Actinopteri; order Gobiiformes; family Gobiidae; genus Scartelaos; species Scartelaos histophorus. The sequence goes on along the minus strand of JACN01104222.1, from coordinate 15,794 downwards.
GTTTGTTGTTGTTTTAGTTAGGTGATCAGGTCAGTGTTATCTACAATTTGTGGGTTATTAATCAAAATAGCACTATAAGTTTATACAAAAATATTACAATGGGGTAAATGCATACTGTACATATCACTTAATATGTTGTGATCATTAATTTTCTTTTTTGTTTTTGTATGTAATATTTCTGTAGACTTCTATAGAATTTGAGCTCAATCATTTTGTATAGGTTTGATGAAGTCTAATACATGTACATGATTGAATGTCTAGGCTATCCAAGTTTGAGGCCACCCTCTGCTGTGTGAGGTCTTTTATCAAGCTCCAAAAATACTAACTGAAATAAAATATTTAAAGAAATCGACAAAACTACATATCAAAACCTTAAATTATCCCTGAAATAAAACATTATCACTGCAAGTTTTGCTTTGGTAGCAACTAAGATGAATTCTAGTTTTTGAGCTTATTATTTCCTTTTTTTTGTCTCTGCCCCCTCAGGACCTGATTATGCTGCGGGATGGCTTTGACATTCTGCTGCCTAAGGTGAGGCTCAGCTGTGTAACAATAAAAAAACATCCTCTGCCCTGCATGAACGCTCAAAAATGCCTACTTCAATATCAGCTGTTTATTATCAAGCCATCTGAGTAGAAAATCATATGTTTATCTTCCAAGCAACTTCATTTCCCTTGGCAGAGAATGGTGATGTCATGTGTTTGCCGGCACATCTGGAGCTTTATGTAATGATAAACCGCTTCTTTGTCCACAGCTGGCCAGAGTTATCGACCGGCTGGCGAACTTTGCAGAAAAAAACGCTGATCTCCCAACGCTGGGGTTCACACACTACCAGTGAGTCTGCTCCTCTGTGGACATAAATCACAGCCCTTAGACACCTCCTTTAAACTGATCTAAAGCTGGTTCATTACGGCCAGTTAGACACAATAACTTCTGCTTGCTTAAGTGTTTTCTTTCTTACTTGTGGTGCAATAGGCCGGCTCAGCTCACTACGGTGGGGAAGCGGGCGTGTCTGTGGCTGCAGGACCTGGCCATGGATATGCGCAATCTACAGCGAGCTCGTGATGATCTGAGGTTCAGAGGAGTCAAGGGGACCACCGGGACCCAGGCCAGCTTCCTGCAGCTTTGCAAGCAGCTCACTATTACCACCACAAAAAGAAGGGAAAGTAAAAAAAAAAAAAAAAAAAAAAAAAAGACAAATACCAAGGAAATGGGTATAAAAACATAAAAGTGAAGACTGTGAACACATGGATTTAGAACAAAGGTCTAAATGAATAAATCTGAAAATGTGGCTAAAATCCTGAATTGAACTGCACAATTTATTTATTAATGATAAAAGCAAATCATTGGCCTGCCTGCATTGCATATTATGGACCAAAGTATTCAATGAAACTGCGTTAATCCCCACTATTTTAACAATTCTGTAGTATATTTCTATCAAAGCTAATACTAAAGAGTGTAAGTTTTACATTTACAAGTGGCAAGAGTAACAGTTTGACCACCAATTTGGAACTGATTAACATAGATATGGACATTTATACATCTAATTAGGAATTTTCATATTTGCCACTTTCTTGCATTACCACAACTTGACTTTCTGTGTAATTAGGTAGAAGAGCTGGACAGAATGGTGACTGAGATGGCTGGTTTCAAAAAGTAAGTAATGGTCTCTTGGTTTTTGTTTTAAATATTGCTCAAAAGTATTTCTCAAACTTCTTGTTATTTTGTCTAGATCTTACCTGGTGACCGGACAAACATACAGCCGCAAGGTGGACATCGACTGTCTGTCTTGTTTGGCCAGTATGGGAGCCACTGTGCACAAGGTTAAGGCCACAAAACAATAATGTCTCCATCTAGTGTCTAGAATGATTATGTGCTTGAATATTTTGTCATCTTCACAGATTTGCACAGACATCCGCCTCCTCGCTAACCTGAAGGAGATCGAAGAGCCCTTTGAGAAAGAGCAGATAGGTATATACACACTCGTAGCAAGACCACTAGTATCCATGTTAATTACACTTCAGTATAACATTTGTACTGCTTTTCAAACAATTAAAGGTGGATTATGTAACTTTTATCGTGAGGGATTTGCCAAGATGCTTTTGCTTTGCCTTTAATGTTCCACAGTATTAATTTAATATGGTTTGCATTTGTTCCATTGCAGATGTTTTGTTGCATTATAAAATACAAATAAAAACATGGAGTCTTAATGTGTGTGGGGTCACCTCTCCACTTGTAACTTGACCTAGTGGCATCACCTGCTTGCCTCTATGGAAAGGCTTATGTTTAATTTTAAACTATGGAACATTTCAGGCAAAGCTATATCACCTCCACACAGACAAGCAGTCAGTGGCCTATCCACCAGAAAAGTTACATATTGTACTTTTAACCTTGGTAAACCTTTACTTGTTTAGCATAGCAAGCTACACCTCCTATGCTCTTTTACATTTCTGAACACAGTTTCTATCAGAGTTTTAAGCAATTAGGCCATACAGCAGGTGTGATAAAACTACTGGATTAATAATGGCAAAAAGTAGGTCTTTGCCCAAATTTAGCCAGGTAGAAGAAAACCACCAACTATGATTGAATGCTTAGTCTATCGAAGTTTCAGGTCACCCTCTGCTGCACGAGGCTTTTATTAGGCTCCACAGTCCTGTATGACAAGTAGTCCTGCTTAAAAAATACAGTACATTTTCCCATTTAAAACGAGTTAGTTGAGTTAAAAAGATTCTGTGTGCAGGTTCTAGTGCCATGCCCTATAAGAGGAATCCCATGAGGGCAGAGCGTTGCTGTAGCCTGGCCCGTCACCTGGTGGCGCTAATGGCCGACCCCCTGCAAACTGCCTCAGTGCAGTGGCTGGAGAGGACTCTGGATGATAGTGCCAACAGGTCAGAAACTACTACTAATCTTGTATACAAATGTGTAATTATGGCTAGAACTAATCATCTTCTAGATAGTCATGACTAGTTTAATTGTTACAGTCCTAGTGTATACAGTTTACAGTATGTTAGTCATCACTGAATCTCTAAATGTATCTGAATTGTTCAGGCGGATCTCTCTGCCCGAGGCCTTCCTCACTGCAGACATCATCCTGAGTACCTTACAGAACATCACTGAGGGGCTGGTGGTGTACCCCAAAGTCATCGAGAGGCACATTCGCCACGAGCTGCCCTTCATGGCCACAGAAAACCTGATCATGGCCATGGTGAAGGCTGGAGGGAACAGACAGGTACGAGTGTTTCAGTTAAGCAACATTTGGGTTTTTGAGAACTTGTGTTTGTTCTATCACAAGCCCGACATGTGACGTCTTTTAATTATATTGTATATATATTTTGCTAAGACATGTTGTGCTGCATTAATTTAAAGGTCCAATATTATACAAAATTGTCTCTTGAGAATTTAAGCCATGTTATAATGTTGTTTCCTCCTTAATGAGTGATGAGAAACACTGTAATATAGATTAGAAAACGGTGTAATATGGCAGTTTAAGTGAAAGATTCATCCAAGCCATTATTAAAAAAATATATATATATGACAGTTTTCTCAGTAGCTAATGGGGATCTAAATAAAATAAAAAACAAACAGGTTTACAATAATCACCATGTAGATTTGTCCTTATTGATCATATGCAATGCTTGGATAAGCAGTATTAAAGCATGGCAACTGGATGACCATGGTATATAATAAAACCATATGGCATGTTACAAAATATACAATATCATTTTAACCTTATTAAAACAATATGTTCTTTGTTTTGAGCGGTTGTTTTCTGTCTGATTAAAAGTAGTCTAAATGTTTCTCTCCTAAAGCCTCTCTCTCCTCTCTGCTCAGGATTGCCATGAGAAGATCCGTGTTCTGTCCCAGCAGGCAGCAGCCGTGGTCAAACAGGAGGGAGGTGATAATGACCTACTGGCCCGAGTCCAAGCTGACCCGTACTTCGCTCCCATCTTGGGACAGCTGGACTCTCTACTGGACCCAAAGACCTTCATCGGCCGAGCCCCCCAGCAGGTACAATGGCCACAACACCACATACTCACACTAGTCATTCCCACTGCCTCTACTGTTTAGTATAAACTGTTGCCGTGCTCTGCAGGTGGCCAGGTTTCTGTCTGAAGAAGTGCGCCCTCTGTTGGAGCCATACAAATCTAAAATGGATGTGAAGATTGAGCTGGAATTGTGATGTAAATTAACTTGTAACTTTGACTTAGACACTGATATTAAATAAAATATATAAAGATGTTTTCTTCCATTTTGTTTTTCGTATGTAATTGCACTAGCACTAGGTTCAGAGACATTAACCTAGTACTTTGAGTACTTTGTCCCTTCAAAGAAAGACTAAACTAAACAACTAAAAAACTAAACAAGCAATTTCTATTTAAATTTATCTCTTGAAATATTTGGAAAAGAAACAGACCACACAAAGAATTAAAGGAAAAGAATCAAAGAATCAACTGGCTGTGGTTATCTGAGCTGTGCTTAAAATCTCGTTATCAGATTTTTGAAGTTAAAATGACATGTAAACCACAAAATAATCCGTTTTTTTCATGATCATGGACTCACGTCAGATTTTGTGGTTTGCATTTAAATAATTAAAAAACTCAATCTGATTTTTTCAGTCAGATTTTAGTGTGTTTCTGAATGTTTCTGAAACGGACTTTGATTCCAATATTTACTCACGATTAATTATTGAGTAATAATAGCAATACTCATTAATGGTGTCTTAATCATTCAAACTGACCACACATATCTGGCTTATCTTCACAAACTGTACATGAAACATCCAAGAAAAACAAGAATTTGATTTGATTTGTCTTTTTAACCAAAAAGTGTGGCTTTCAATATTTCCTCAACATGAACAATACAGAGGTTTAATCACTGATACTGAGCTAGTCAAATTTCTTCCTCCAAAATATTCCACATAGTTTTAGGATGATTGGCTGTAGTCCTCTTGATTAAAAATCCTCTACCTACTCGCACTAGACAATTTTAAAATCAAAATGGCCTATGTTAAGTTAACCAAGTGTTATACAAGAGCACACAACCAGGTCAAAGTCTAACCCAGCCCTTTTGACTATTTAAGCTGTAGAACGTTCTACTGGTCACTGAGATACCGTCATTTTACCATTTTTCTTTCTGTTCAGTTAAAACATACATTTTATTCACATCATATTTTTGAACAAGGTTTTAATAAATGTATAAATGATGAGTTCACTGGTTCTGTTTTGGATGTGATCGGATGGAACACTTCACTTTGGAAACCGTTGCTGGGCAAAAGTAAGTCAAAGTTTCTTCTTAAGCTAATTCATTCACCAAATCAGTGCTCATTTAGTTTTGTGTCTTTTTAGGTGTTGTTAGCAGTGTTCTGACATGTGGCTGTGGGCACTGCTTCCTCTGAGCCTGGCTGTGTTTGGTATCTCTGGCATTTGGATAGTGTGAGTACTTCTTATTCATGTAAAATTAGATCGGAAATTAGATATTATTTATGGTTTGTGCCTTGCCCATGTTGAAAACAGTTGTTCTATGAGTTTATATATATATTAAAATGCAGAAAATGACTGTAACATTTTAACCTATTAATCTCTATTTTCTATTTTCAAATAAAAACAAATTTGACATATTAAAAAAAAAACAATGCCAAAATGTGCTTGATAAATTTACAAACCAGCCTAAAATTGTAAGTTACATACACAGTTAAGATTTTTAATGTTCAATTTTGTTAGGTGTTTTTGACTACTTTTAAACGAATGCTCCTTGCCTTTGTTTTACAATCAGGTTTGCAATATCAGTGTCAAATGGCACCATCAACATCACAGAAACGTTCCCTTACATCAGGTTGGATTTTCTTTTTACATCTGATCCTCTTTGATAGACAGGATGTCTTACTTCTATTTTCTTTACATTTGTAGTGAGTGTGGTGCTTATGCGCCTCAGAGCACCATCTTCTCTCAGTACTGCAACATCTGCACCTTCATGGGTAAGGTTACTATCCAGTTTAGTTCTAATTTCACAAATTAGACTAAGACAAACTGTACTGATCCATGAGGGAAATGATTTGGACACAGTAGTGCACGTGTCAAAGTATATATAGTAATATAATACAGTAATAATATGAAGACAAACAATGAGCAAAAAATATAACTGGTAATAATACATTCAAAACAAATAGCAAAAATAACAAGAGACTGCTGACAAATAATATATACAAATATATGTTTTCAAGTAAAAAATAAAACTATAGAAAAATGGTAATACAAAGTAGGCTTGGGCAATAGAAGAGGTGGGTAAGGAGGAACAGAGCAAAGATGAAACAGTGATTGACATGACATAGGGTTATTTGTTACATAAGGCTCATAAGGTTGTTGTACAGTTGTATGGAGTGTGGTATGACTGAAGTCTCTCTCACTGTTTGAGGGGAGAGGTTACGTGCCATATATTATGATAATATGAGTTGTTTTTTTCAAATTTGTTTCACTGTGGCGCCCATTATAGTAGATGTTTTGTTATCCAGCATTTATCTGAATGTATGTCCCACTCTACAGGGCTGTGGATCGTGATCATCCGTTTCCAGCAGATCCGTGACTTTGGAGACCATGGGAAGGCCAACGTGCTCAGTATGATTTTGGGATTCATCTCATGTGTGGGAGTTTCAGTCCTTGGGAATTTCCAGGTAATACAAAGCCCAATAATAAACATTTTCACTCGCTAATCCATAAAAGTATACAGTATTGGGATGATTTAACAGTCAATTTGAAATCTCTACAAATGAGAGAGGGGAGAGAGATAGTTTATTACTCCTGAGAGAAGTTCAAGTTTTGCTGCAACATTTACATTGCTCTTTTTCTTGCCTTTGTGTCTCAGTCAGAGGTTTCAGTGCAGTTTAACTGGATTACTGGTCAGGGAGGGTCAGCAGATCGGTGTCAGGGCAGTTTGAGGAGAGGAAGAGCCAAAAGTGTCTCCCTCCTCTGTGTCCAGAGGGAACCAGATGAATAGAACAGGAAAGGCCTCGCTCATACTCTCCTCTGGTGTTTCATTTGGTGATGAAACGGTCCCTTCCCTCAAAGTGTTTCCTCTGGAAGATCTTCTGCCACATTTGTTGCCACATATGGTGTAAAAAGCCTGTAACATCTCAAATGTCCATAGCTCACTGCTTATCTAGCCTCTTGCATAGTCTCCATGGATACGAGAAAAACAAGTTCAAAGTTCAAGTTCAAAGTTTTTCAAAATTGTGCTTCTCACTATCTCATGCATAATAAATAATTAATAAATGGTAAATAGGGAAAATTGATAAAGCATAATGTGCAAAGCACAAGACAGTTCTTTTTTGGGGGGAGGGGGGAGCAGCAGCCTGGTGGGGGGAGAGAGATGAGAGTTCAGCCTCCTAACAGTGGGTGGGTCAAACTATTAGTGAGTCTGGTGGTGTGGATGCTCCTGTACCTCCTCCCAGAGGGCAGCTGGCTGAGCAGATTGTATGTGTGAACATACAGTTCATTTCACACATTCCAACTGTCTCTTGTGTTCATTCTGTCAAAGTCATTTCTTTTGATCTTCTGCTACATTTGCTGCAACATATGGTGTAAAAACCTGTAGCAACTCAAATGTCCAAAGCTCTAGCTCCTTTGCTGCTAGCATCTTCCATGGTCTCCATAGGTGCATGAAAAACAAACCGCTCAATTGACAAAATCCACCAGTACACTACTTGTGTCCTTTGAACTGCACATGCTGCACTTCTCAGGATGCTCAAAAACAGAAAGTATCATGAGCCAGGTAGCCACAAAGCAGCCAACCACTCTGCTGCCATGGAATAAAGCAGGTCAAAACCAGCAGTAGGCCCAACTAAATCAGGAACTGTAAAAATGTCTGTGTATCACCATAAGAACCTCCATTTGTAAAGATGGTATATGACATGATCCTGTGACCTCTGGATACAGACTTATCACAGTAATAACCCTTCATTTCCTTCAGGATAATAAAGTATTTCTAATTTGATGTTGATTTTACAGCAGTCTATCCAGAGAGTTGTTCACCTGGTGGGGGCCTTTGCAGCCTTCATCTTGGGCCTGGGCTACTTCTGGGTGCAGCTGTTTCTGACGTACAGAGCCCAGCCCTCATACGACCGGCACTGGGTGGGTCCAACCAGGGCCCTGCTCTCCTGCCTCTGCACCGTACTCATCATCACCAGTATCCTTCATACAATCAGAATACTTTATTTTAAGTAGATTATGGATCTGTGAATGAACACTAGGTAAAAGTATCTACTACTGCTACTACCACTGGCAAAACTACCGGTACTATAATAGCGCTCCTATTTTGGTTTACTCTAACTTTGAATGGGCATTTGAATGGGCAAGTTTAAAGGTGTGATTTACCTGAAGCACCTGAAATCTAAATTTGCCAAACTGTTGCTATTACTACTACTACTTGGAAATTAAAGTATAAAAGTACAATACTTAAGTAAAATTTTTAGGTATCTGTACTTTACTTGAGTACATTTTACAGTGGATACTTACTTTTACTTCACTACATTTGAAAACATATGTTTGACTCCATTTTAGACCTGTCCTGTAAAGTAAAAGTACTCTTCTATTCGGTTTGAGACACGCGGAAATGGCCGAGACTTATTTTTAGCACATTTAATTAGAGTTAATGTCCCAATGTCTAAAGCTCTCTGCAAAGTACTTTTACTTTTTACTTCTGAAGTACATTTTTAAACTGGTACTTTAATACTTTTACATAGACAGATCTTTTCATGTGATACTTTTCCTTTTACTTGAGTAACTTTTTGCCCTTGTATCTGTTCTTTTACTTTAGTAATAACATTTAGTACTTCATCCACTACTGCTGTTACAGCATCTACTGCTACTACTGACAAAACCATTATAAAGCTCCTACTTTGATTACTCTGACTGTTGAACACCTTAATATGATAGATTCTATATGCCTCACTCTTCAAACACAGCCCCACATCGAGCCTGTACTTCCCCTCACATTTTCTATCAATACATGTACTTTTAGACTTCCTTGACCGTGAGCTCAGTGGTTGTTCTGGCTAACACGGGTCAGCGCTCTGGTGCAGCCATGTGCGAGTGGGCCCTGGTCATGCTCTTCTTCTGCCTCTTCGGTCTGTTTGGAGCAGAGTTCAGACACATTGACTGTCACCGCCTCACAGTGCAGAGACACGTCCTGAAGCACCAGCCCAGCTCTGTGTCTGTAGTGTCCAACCACCACCTCAGCCCCGTCCACATCAGCTGAACGCTCCTGGTGCTACTGGACACTTTGAAAAGGTCGAGCATGGAGGAGTTATTTTATTTTTGGGAAGTACTTTCTTTTATTGATTATTTATACCTGTCAAGCAAAGTGAGGCCATCAACATTCCGTGGAATGAAGGCACTGCTCTCTCTGAAGTGTTGTTTTTAAGTTTGTTTGTTTTTCCTGAGCATTTTGTTTTTTTGCACACTATGAACATAAAGAAGTGATTTAGTTGGAGCTACATACTAATTTGTGCATTTAAACAAATCCATTGAACAATATTTCCGTTAGTTATGATTACCTTTTTGCTGAAAATGAAACAGTGCACATAGAAGATCACAGGATCTTGAAATTTGTTATTTAAATCCATGTTGTATTTTGTGTCTTCTTGTATGCAAAAGAAGAAACTTCTTGCCTACACCTTAATGTATATAAAAAGCACTGTAAACATTACCTCAATCTCATATTGTAACTCCTGTATCATTTATATTTAAATGTATTTTAAATATCCATACCAATGTTGATAGTTAATGTTATTACCTGAAACCTCTACAATATCTGCATATGAACACATGGTGGCGCCATTCCTCTGTGCTAATGTGCTTCGAATAACTGCACTTTTTTTTTGTTCTGTTATAAGTAAAAATGTTTTAAATTATGTTGTCACATTGCTGGTGTTTTTTTCTGCAGACGTCCATGCACCCACAGTTACAAAATGTATTGGTTCATTAAAGCTTTAGCCATTAGCAAAAAAAAATGTTTTGCCTATTCTAATTAATTCCTTAAATAATGCTAATGCTTCTTAACTTTTATGTAACATAAAGTCTGATAAAATATATAGAGCATTTATGAGAATAATAAAACTATCCCTAAGTTCTATTAAAAGTGCACTTGTAGCTTTTGGAGCGGAGGGTCACTTGTATAAATGAAGGAGCTGTTGCCTTTAGTGTGGCACTGGATATGTCCAGGGGGATAAACAGGTGCCACCAGCAGGTCAGGACAGAGGTCAGATCTATAGAGAGATGATCCCCACTGACAATAAGAACATGTAGCCTACTTATGAACAATAAAAATGCTGTTGAGTAAGTATAACACAGATTTAATCTCATGCTTTAGAAAACTTCAAGACAAAGCGAAAACATCCAGGGAGAGGAGCAGGTCACACATCCCACATTATGTTGAGATTTGTTCCATTCACACATGTTTAACACACAAACCCTGCATATTTAGGCTGACTTCTCTTATAAAGAAAACATTTCCACCTTGTGATGTAATGTCATAATAAAGGAAGTGCTCCACTGCGTTTTTAAACTCCATACACCTTCACTAGAATCATGTGGATAATTCCACCTTGCAGGGCTGGAATTATTTACCAATCTACTGAACAAAAGGTAAAACGTAACTTGAAAACTAATTTGAAAACTACTTCTTCATGACATCACAAGGTGGAACAGCATTTGTTTTAGTGACGTAGAGAGACTAATGCTGCAGTATGAAACGAAATGAAATATAACATAACTCTAGATATGTTTTCAGTGAGGTAATAACATTCTAACATTCTCACAAGAGTCAATTTTGTGCAAACTATGGCCATTAATGAAGGCACATTCAAATAAAAATAATAAATAAGTTCTTACTACAATCCATCTGCAATACACAACCACACAAGCTACAACATGAAGTGTTGGCCAGTGCAGTGCAGCTGAATGCCAGGAACAGTGTTATTTCCCACGCCCTCCACCTGCCAGCTGGGGAGCCCCGCACTACACTTCCAGCTTACTGCAGTACTGTAATCCAGCTGTGACCAATGCCTTTCCACTACTACTGCTGTATGCTCCTCTTGAGTGTGGGGGCGCTGTGGAGCCAGTTAAAAGTGACAGCGATGGGAATAGCACAGTTCTGGTATTGTGCCAACGTGTTCTTGGAAGATGCCAGTAGTTTAGACAGACGTTCTACAATGAGCGCAGTTTGTCAGTTTTTTTTAGATGGACTGAACAATGAAACTCACATAGCTGCAGTGACACTTGGAAGAGGCCTCGCTCCAGCACTGTTTAGACCATCCCAGTCCTGTTTATGTCAAACTATTGGCAAATTCAGTGGAACGTAATAGGCAGTAGTAAAAGTAGTAAAGTTCTAAAAGTATAAAATTTAGGTATCTGTACTTAATTTTAAAACGAATACCTACTTTTTACTTTTACTTTACTACATTTGAGAGCAGGTATCTGTACTTTCTATGCCACTAAAGTATATTTTATGATGGTTTGAGACCTGCAGAAGCTGAGGATTTATTTTTTACTTTCATAGTCTGAGCACACAAAACAGACAAATAAAAACGACTAAGAAAAAATGTTTGATTCTGTTTTTTCTGATGAGCAAAATCCAGTACAAATGTTTATCAAAATCAGTACATTTGAAACCTTATAAGATGTCAAAATCTGTGGAAAATAGTTTTACTTTTATCTATATATACAGTCACGGTCACACAATAGCAACTTATTTACTTACAGATGTTTCACTGTCTGTACTTTTACTTAAGTAACACAACTGAATACTTCTTTTTCTCAAAATTGAGATTTGGGGATCTTGTCATGAAAAATCCAGGCTGATGATTGGAGTGAGCTTGGGGAGTAGTGGTCCCAGGCGTCAGCAGCATTCTTTCACATAGACACTGCTGCGTGGACACTGGAGGGGGCACTTAGATCAGACAGTGGAATCTGACGGGGATTTTTCAAGTGCATTTAATTCCTTCTTTTCTTCACACTGCTTAGAAATCAAGTCATATAGAGTTTGCCTGTTGCACGTACAAAGATGTCTACAGATGCATGAAAATGGGAGTTGAAAGTTGATGCTCCGATCCAGTAATATGGTGATAAAGCTCAGATAATACATTACTATTTGGAAACAGTGTCATTAGTCAGCGGTAGACTGGGTTTCGTGCTTAGTTCTTACAGATTCTTCCAATTTGGTGTAATGTCATATTATGCAGGGAGTTACACCCTGACAGAAAACATATGCAGTGCAACTTTGCATGTCCTCTCTGTCAGTGTATGTCCTTTACACCTGTAGTATCAGATACTTTCCTACATTACGCAACATGGATTCAACTTTAATCCATGTTATAATGGCCATGCTATAGTTAACTCCTCAAAAACATACTTGGAGTTGTTTTGTTTGAGTTTGAGTGATCCTTTATTGTTGGTCTGTCATCTCCAAAGCTCAAAATGCACTGTTCTACCTAATAAAGTGTCATGAAGCGCTAGTTTTCACGTTACCAGCGTCATTTCACCTTTTGTTTTGTAGAGATAGGAGACTGTTTTGGTGAAGGTTTATATCAGTAATTCCTAGAGGTTCTACCAAGACTGAATCATCAACCAGAAGTTAATCTAGATCCAAGGCCTGTGCAGATATAACTTGAGTAGCTGGAGTGTGCTCAGATCTTGCACACCTACCAGATCCTACAGCTCACGGTGAGAAATTCTACTGACCAAGAAGTAAGAAGTTTGGCGCCAAATCCCCTTAACCCACTGTTTTCATTATTAGCGAGCATGAAAGCCCTTGGATAAGCCATTAAACTCATCAGTACAGCTATACCCCAAGCTGAGGGGCTCCCGATGTAAATGTCATGTTTTTATGTGTTATAAAAGCTGACGTGGTCGGCCTAGAAGCAGACTTGTGAGTTTGTAATCTGCTCCAACACCTGCTGCTGGTGCTCTGCTTAGCCTTATCCCCCCCCAGCAGGAACAATATGCCACGCTATCACACGGCTAAAACCGGGCCCTCCGCCGCACCACCTGCCTCCCCTTATCATCGCCACACCAAATCCTGCACATTCCACAAGAAAAGGCCACGCCGTATCAAAGAAAGACGCTTACGGTCGAGTGAAGTAAGATATCAACAGTGTGTGAGATATTACATAAACACTAGAATGGCACTTGAAGGTTATAATAAGGATTAGGAGAAACAGACAAGAGTACTGAAAGGTAAACTAAACAATGGGATACTTTAAACAACTGGTCGAGTGGAGTCTGCATGTCTTTCTTGGAGTGTTGATGCCCGTAAGCACTGGTAAATGTGTTCACTTTAGGAACACAAAATATTGTTTCTTATTCTGCACACATGCATTCAGTTACCTCTGTTGCCAGATTGGGACTGATGGATGCTGTATACTCAAGGTCAAACAGTAAAATGTATTGATGTGTTATTATTAAACTGTTTTGTTGTCATATTACTGTTTTTATTGTCATGAAAACTTGGTAGGCCACTCACGATAATTACTATATCGTTGTAGTAATCTTTATATAAAAGCTGGGACAACAATTTTGAGGCTCAATATTCATTATGTATATTTGTACATGTACATTTTCTTTATGATAGAGGTGAAATCTTTGTTATTTTTGATGATACAAAAATATTTATGATGCAGAGAAAAAGTTGAAAACGTAATTTCTATGGCTAATTATTGCTTCATTCTGCTATTTTGTTCTTTTAATGTTACTGCATATTTCCAAATGTATTGATTGGGTTTATACTGCCTGTAGATTGTTGTGTCAGTGGCCATCTTCTTAATGTTTTCATTCCTTTTTGTTCCTACAAAAAAATCCAGTCTGTTTAAACTTAAATACTTTTCTGATCTGAATCCCAACTTTTAAAACCCCTGCAGCTACAGCCAGCCAAGAATCAGTGCCAGTGCAGCCTCTTCAGCTCAGTGAATTCTAGCAGTTCTGACCCTTAAACTAAGAATGAGAAAACTTGTATGTGTTCTCTATCTGCTGGTGAGGTTCAGTTTTGAGAGAGCGCAGGCATAATAGGGGTATAAAACCATCCTTTAAAGTTACAGCAGTTGAGAATGACTGCATTAGATCACTGTAATATAGACTGTCTCACACAACACATTAGTGGGCAGGGGTCCCATTAGTTCACTTGTGACAGTTATTCGTAGCGTCTGGCCTGCATATGCATCTCACTGTATACATGTGCATTTGAGAGTGAGAGGAGTCTCATTTGTGTGTGTGGGACCAGCTTCCCCTCTCTGTGTCTTGTGCGCTCAACAATAGTCTATTCTGCAGCATGCCGTGCCAGAGGAGACACACCCAGAGCCAAGGCTGTGGAGCTAGGGGGACATAGTTGGGCAGGAGCCAGGCCCGATGGGACACTGGTCCGATTCTCGTCTGGGAGCGTGGAGCGCGTCTCCGGAGAGGGCAGGGGTGCTCTAATCGCTCGGGACATACACTGGACTCATCATCACCTCCTGCGTCTCAAAAAAAGTCCCCACCTCCTCACATGTAGACACAATACTCGCCCTGATCCGCAGCGAAAGGCCATTCTATCAACTATCAAGACAATCACAGCTGGACACCCACACAATGCCACAGAAGACCCGCCTGCTTCACTATTGTGTGAGTGGCTCCACATCTGAGCAATGCTAGAATGACCATTTAAAAATAGTACTCAAGTAAAAGTTAAAAGTACAGTTAAGATTGTACTCAGTTACAGACATAGCAGTATTACTAGCTGCATTTTCTCACCTATTTAGATGAGCATTTGATCCCAAACTTCAGTTATTAAAGTCAATCCACAATCTGAATATTTTCTGAGCTCTGTAGTGTGTGTTTGTAGGCATAAAAAGGAGCATATTTTGTGCTCAGTAACTCCAAAGATTTTAAATGTAATAGCATTATACTCAATTATAGCTGTAGCTGAAAAAAGTACATATACATTTTTTTAGGGACATTACATTGACTTTCATTAATTTTATGGAAACTGATCCAAACCTTAGTTACTATTTTGCTATACTTCATTTCAACCTTAATCTATTTTAACCCAGAGGAGGATTTACATCATGGGGACTGAGTTAAAGAGGGAAATTGGATTGAGACAATGTCATAAGCATGCACAGCAAAAACCACCGTCTTTGGATTAGGGAGGCCATCGAGATCCGGAAACACATAAGCCAGACTGTAAATCGGGACGGGGGGGATGTACCAACTCTCTCACACCTGGGATACAATTCTGAAGAAGTTGGATGCTGGTGCTTTTATCCTACTGCTTCAAGAAGAAGACAGCTGAGCATGCACATCACAGCAACCTCACATGACACTTCTGAGTCACACAAAATACATGTGTGACTATGATGCGAGTGCGTGTACAGATTTTAGTTTAGTAAATACTCAACAATGTTCAAAAATGTCCCCAGTTTTACAGTAACGCGAGTATTTGTATCAGTTACTTCCACCTCTGCTCCTGAGGGCCCCTCCCTGTCCCCTCCGCCCCGTCCCGCCCAGTCCACACACACTAATTATATCATTATTGCCTTGTCTGATTGTGCGCTGGAATGCCGTGCTGCGCTTGGCATTTTTGGGCAAAGGGCAGCGGCGTGTTGGACGTGAGTGGACAGAGGAGGAGGCTGAAATCACCACTGACCCTTTCTCTCTCTCTCTCTTACTCCGTCTCTCACACTCTCCCATTCTCTCCTCTCGCTCTGTCCCTCATCTCTTGCTGTCTGTCTGTCTCTGTCCCTCCCTGTCTGTCTCCCTGTTCTCATCTCTCTC
>KN504023.1:11481-30390 GCA_000787155.1 Scartelaos histophorus | reverse complement strand
CGCACGGCACCACTGCGAAACGTTATGGCTTTTAATGCGGGATTTATACACTCCCGTTTTAACTTCCAAATATAACGGCTGATGGTTTAATGGGGTTTAATGACCGCGGGACTGGGAGCTACGCTAAACTTGGATCGAGCTGAATGAATGTTATGGGCGGGACTGTGGGGATCATTACTATATGCACTTAAAGGCGCATTGTGTAACTTTTCTGGTGGAGGGTTCGTTAAACGCTTTTCTCCATGAATATATTATTGGTTTGTCTGGAATGTTCCACAGTATAGGAGGTATTACACATTTATATATGCATTGGAACCAAACCTGACCAAGTTATAGGTCAGATCTGTGGAGAGGCGACCCCGCTCACAGTCAGAATCCTGTTTTTCAAGGTATTTTTAGTTTTAATACGACGTGCTATTGAATAAATGTAATGTAAAACTGTTTAATGTCATACTTTCTTTCATTCACACAAGTTTGATTAACTTTTTATTATTAGTTTGCCTACATCTCCAAAGCTCAAAATGCTCTGTTCTACTTTGTGACAATCATGAAGTGGTAGTTTTCAAGCTGCTTTTTAACCTTTAGTTCAGTAGAGATTGGCAATTCCAAGCCTGAATCCAAATGATTATAGCGATATCTCAAGGTGGAGTGTTTTCCATTTGAAAAAAGATCTCAGCGTTAATAAAATAAAATAAGATAAGATAAACTTTATTGTCCCAAAGAGGAAATTTGTTATGGACTCACTGCCTGCAGCTTTAAAACACAGTTACGCTCACACATACAGTACAGTAAAACAGCACCAATTATTGCACCATTGAAAAAAGTGACTTAAGTGGACGCGTTGTGCAGATTTGTTTAAAGAGTGCAACAGAAGTGTACACAAATGAGTTTTGTTAAAACTCTTAAAACGATGCGCTTGATGGCACATAATATATGATAATAAATATACAGGATTTGAATTAAAACACAATGTCAGGTCTGTGTCTGAAACGTTAGAACATAGATCAGAAAATAGTGTAATATATGCCTTTTACAATATTGTACTTTTGAGTTTTCGTGCTTTAAATCTGCTCTTGGATTGTTGTCAGTTGCATAAATTAGTTTCAATATCATCATTTATCATCTGTTATTTTTTCAGCAGTATATCAGACTTCTAAATCTGTTGCTTTTCAGGTCAGCAGGTTAGTGTTTTGGTTCTTAGCGTTTGCCAGAAGTGAATACTCAGATTCTTATCGGTACTAAAATGTATACTGAAACTGGAGTAAGATTTATTGCGCTGGTTTATGGTTCATATCTCTGTAATTACCGGGCCTATCAACATGAAACAAAAATTGGCACAAAGTTCAGCGTCTTATCTGTCAGCATAAAGCATCAAAAGTGAAATGATTTTTCCACAATAGCTCGGTGCCGTTATTCAACTCTACGTGACTTGTAAGGACTTTAAACCATGAGCTTAATATGACAAGTTTATGGCGCCAAAAAATACAACATATATGGAGCATAAACTTGGAGATTTATTTCAAAACCAACAAATCTCCCATAATCCCAGTGCAACATCTGAAATGACAAATGAAATCAGAATTACATCAGAATTGCATCAAATTTTAGAGCGTAAACACAACCTTTTACTTGTCAATAATCACAAAACAGAAACTGACAGATTCAATTGCAACAAGTTTGTTTTTTTGACACTAGAATCATCATTAAAGCTGCACTGTGTAACTTTTCTGGTCTGCTTGTCTCCATGGAGATGTTATTGCTTTGTCTGGAATATTCCGGTATAGGAATTAAACGTGTCCATCTTGCATTTAACCTAAAATATTCGCTTTTATTGACCTAAAAACTTGAGATCTTTCTTTGAGTGGGCTCACCTCACCACGGATCTGACATGTAACTTGCTCTGTGGTGTCACCTGCCGTCTCCGTAGTGATGAATAGGGGAAATGTCATAATGTGGAGCAACATCTCAGGCAGCAGGTGAGGGACGGATTCGCAACAAGAAACGTTACACAATCTTGGGTTTTTGGGGTGGAAATATCCAACTAATTCATCAAAACTTCTTCAACATTTGTTATACTGTTTGGGTTTTTCTTTTAAAGAGTAATATTATGCTTTTGTTCAGCTTTCCATCATGTTATAATGTTCCCTTGTCAAAAACATGCCTCAAGAGGTTTTAGACATCATTTAGACATCATCTTGAGTTACTTAGCGATCCCTCTTGAGTCCTATTCAAACCCTCCTTACTGTTAGCTGTAAGATTCTGTACAAAGCCCCGCCCACAAAGCCCCACCCTACGCCGCCTACGCCACCCACGCCCCCACACGACAGTTCTTCACAAATCCGTAAATAAATCCATAAATATAGAAAAGCGCGATGCAAAACTGTGCAACTTCATCAACACCAACAAACCTGATGCGATGTGCTCTGAAGGGGGCGTGACTTAGCGCAGAGAGAATGAAAATTAAACTACAAAAATACCATGCCACATTCACTTTAGTGATAAAACGCTTTAAAAACCTCACACTCGGCCAAAGTGCTGTACTTAAACCTAGAATAGACAAGGAGAATCGCAGTACAACACAAACACAGTACAACTACTAAAAACATAGAACACAATAAGATACTCAGTAACAAAAATGTACTTCTCACTTTTTAAAACTCAGTGACAAACCTAAATATTTCTATCTTTATACAGACTAAGCCAGACCAAGTTACAGGTCAGATCTGTGGAGAGGAGACCCCGCTTACAGTCAGAATGTTGGTATTTTTGAGCGATAAAACCAAATGTAATTGAACAAATGTAAAGTAGAGCTGTTTAATGTCACACTGTGGAAGATTCTAGAGCAAATGGATGACGTATCCATAGAAACAAGCAACTGACTGACCAAAAAGTTACCCAGTGCCTCACCCATGGAGTAATATTACGGCTCACCTTCTGACAGTACATCAAATTTTAGAGCGTGAATTCACACATATGACATCATTGGCACTATGGCTATGTACTGTTACCACATTACCACATGCAGTACCACATGCAGTACCCCCTCTGCCCATGTACTCAGTGTAACGTTACACATCCCGTCCATACGCGCTCTGGTATTCCGCTGACATGACGGCCTCGCACAGTCACTCGCCGAGCGGCATTTGAGAAGAACCGGACCTCTGCGTGATCCCGTTGGACTAATTTTAAATTCAAACGTGGTCTCGAGTGTCTGCTCAGATTGTGTACACCTCACACTGAATTCTCTGTTTCCCAGTGGCAGCGCCTGGCTCCTAAGTGTGACAGATTGTAGCAATACCAGTGAAGTCAAAGAGCTTTTCTTACCCACTCCATAACCGCCTGTCAAACCCAATGTTCCCACTGAATCCACAAGCCCCGAGCTGCTACTGCTACTGCTGCCGCTACTGCTACTGCTGACGGCATCCAAAGCAGACTTATTACGCCGCGTCTTCTTTTCAAATGCAGCGTTTAGTTTCTTGTGTAAGTGACGGCATTAGGTGAGCTCATATTCTTAAAAGGTCCTTTATTACACCAGTTTTCATTTTCCAGTTATAATTTTTCCTCAGCACAAACAGACCTGGAGTTGTGTTTTGTTTAACACACACATCCTCCATATTTGGGCTGAGTTCATCTGTTTTCTGCTCTGTTCCACCTTGTGATGTCATATGGTAATACAGGAAGTGTGTCACTGTGTTTTTAAACTCCACACACTCTCACTAGAATCATTCATATGATTTCAGCTCTGGAATTGACAGTCTCTACTGAACTAAATGTACAAGGGTGAGCTGCTTCAAATATACCATTTGTTTTTAAATCTGTATTTATGTAGGGTCACTTTTTTGGAACAGAGACGTGATAAGAAACTGTCACAAAACCTCTTTGTGGCAAGCAAAAAGAATATCACCAAAAATGGCTAACTCCTGTCCTGCCTTCACTGGAAGGCTGGATTGACTGATATACTTCAGATGGAAAAGCTAACAATACAATAAACATTACAACAGTTACAATAAACATTCAAAGTGACTAATTTTATTGTATTTGGAACAAAAGGTTTAAGTATATTACCACAATCAGAAAACATTTCTTGTAACATCTCCATTTCAGGTGAAGATTTGCTATATTTTATTTTACACTATAGAATACAATATTTTTTATGGCATTTTTGTTCCTGTATGCTCCCCTGTTTTATACTTTAATGTTTTTGCTTTTTTCTTTCTTTTTTGTTATATACCAAAATTGGAAAGACCACATTTGAACTGGAAACCTGTAATATTTTATAATGTTTATAGTACTGCAATATTATAATATGTTATACAATAGTAATATGATAATGTATTGTATATTATTAATTTGCTCTTTCCAAATAAAAATAAAATGGAAAATAAAGAAACTATACATAAAAAACTGCTGCTTCAACACATAAGGTGGAACAGAGCTTTTTGAGCTTGGAGATGGAAACAGATGAATAATGGTTACTCAAACATGTGTGAATGCTGAGCTATTATAACATGGCTTAAAGCTCATAAAAATCCATTTTGTGTAAGATTGGACCTTTAAAGTGCATATGACAGACTTTGGTTTTCCTCATTCTGACTTGGTTTGACCATGTTTGTGTGTCAGTGTCGGCATTTCTCACCATTGGGACAATTTGTCGGTATGTTAGTGTCATGTCGGCCAAAGTCGTGCTGCTAGTTTATTTCTTGTAAATGCTTCACTCCACACTCCTGTTAGCAGAGATGTCTTTTTCAACTATTCAAATAAAGGCTGAACGATTCTGGGAAAATATCTGAAGCATTGTGATTGTGATTAGATCCAGATTAGTTCCAAGTTCCAAGAAGAATTGAAAGAAGACTGAAATATGGTTTGAAAAACAAATACCAGACTCACTTCAGAACCTGCTGCATATTTAAACTAGCAGTTTTTACACAGAATAATATTTTTAGTTTGTATATGTATGGTCCTTCAAAAATTGCGATTTATGAATTGTGTGCTTTTATATTTCAATTTGATCTCAATTAATCTTGCAGCTCTAATTCAGTCGAAAAAGCCACAGAATCATAGAAGATCTTCCTGACACATCCTACATTTTTAAATATATGCATAAGCCGGTGCGGAGCTGTCCAAAAAGCATGCATATGTATTGGTAGTGCTTTGCTCCTCTCCCTGTGGTGGTAAATTCCAGAGATGCAGAAGTGAAAAATCTTGTCTCCTTGTGAGAGATGGCTCATTTACATGGCGAGCGTGCGTGCTGTGTTTCCGTGGTTACGGTCTTTGGGGGAATCTGCCACTGTAGCTGGCAACATGGAGTCAGGAGGAGTGCACTGCAGGATGTCGGGCTGGAGAGAGCGCTGGGTTCAACCTCAAACATGTTTGCATATTGTCGGTAATGGGAATGGCCAAATAGACTGGAGATTGCCTGGATACACATGGATGAATTATAATAATGGGCAGTGCATTACTTAATTCTGTTGAAGCGAGGGTATTTTGTTCATTCATGTCTTGCAATTTTTAGTAGTGATGTTGCAAGACCATGTAATGTTTTGTGTAAGATGTGTAGTACAAATGACTTGGTTAAAGAACACATATTAAATCGTTTTTTCTTTAGCTTTTAACCATGTAACCATCTTAGAATAGTGTTACCGGATTAAAAATATATTAGGAATTGTATTTCACATCATTCACTCTGCTTTCAGTAATCCTGCAAAACATCCTTTGCCTCTGAGCTTCACAAAACACTCTGTTTGAGATTCCCGGGATTGTGACGTCAAAGATAAAAGCCCTGCGCATTTTTTTTTTTGTCTTTAAATCATCGACATATTAATTTTAAGCATTCATGCCATCAAATCTCATTCTTTACGAGGGATGTAACAATATCCAAATTGCACGATACGATATCATCACAGTATTTATACAGTAGTTATTGCGATACTTGTAGAGGCTAATCAAATTGTAAATCAGATACAAGTCTTTGGTATCCATCATTGTCATAATCCTAATAATTAAATTAAAAAACAAACTTTGTGTTGTTTGCACTGAAATGAATCATGGGATATGTAGTTTCCTCTGTTTATTAGCTGTTGCTACTATAACACAATGCATTTAAGCAAAGGAACTTGTATTTTCTGACAGCTCTATATTATTTTAAGACTTTTGACGATACGACATCACAGTATTTTGATTATTACTATTCTTTATATTAAACTGTTCGGACATGTTTCTCATTACTTAGTTTAATTGTGTTAATTGCTGCCAGCAGATGCATCAGATCAGAGGATGGGGAGCGCTGAGACGGGAAAATTCAGTATTTTTTTTATAATTAAGACTAGCTTTGTCAGACCCTCTTTGAAACACTTGTACAAAAGCCTCTTCATGTTCCGGTTTGCAGCGCTGTAGTGTTTATCCCTTACTAAACCTAATGAAATGCAAATAGTGAATGTACTGATTCAATTGTTCCCCTAATCAAATGCTCCCTGTGTGTTTTTCAGGCATGCTGGTCGTGAACGTAACCTGGAGGAACAAGACGTACGTGGGCACTCTGCTGGACTGCACACGGCACGACTGGGCACCCCCGAGGTGAGCCAGCCTCGCTTTACTATTCCACCCACAGAGCGCAGAGACGTTCACATATGCATACTCCAGTTTGCTAGATTAGATGATGAAACGCGCTGTACATCATTTCGCGGCGGTTGTGAAAGCCAACAAGCCCAGATTTTATTTAGTGCCTGTCTACTGTCACACATTGTAGTAAATGTCAAGCCTGAAATGGATGCATGAATCATTTATGTAGCGTCCTCAGCCTTCGCCCCGCTACATTCTGTCTGATATGAATCTGCAGCAGAGGCAACAGCTCAAGGATATATTGCACTGGCTCTGCGCTAACGGCCGCCTGCTGGGGAGCTGTGTTCTTTATCTCCAGCCCGCCGAGCCTCCAATCATTGGCAAACAGCTGATGTCCCAGGAGGTGGCTGTGGAAATGGAAAGCTGCTCTAACAAGCCAGATTGCAGAATCCAATTATTGGACTAATAGCTTTTTCTCAACACTGTAGAACATTCCCCACGAACGCTGCGTTTTCTTAGATTAGTGGGCGGTGGCGTGGTGTTCTCCAAGTGTAGTTTGTCTTTGCTAAAGGGAGAGTGCTACAGTATGTGCCAGTGTTGGTAGATACACTAGTACATTTAGTTCCAACAGTTGTTTAAAGGTCGTGTATTACGCAAAACGAACTCTTGTGAAATGTGAGCCATTTTAAAATGTTGTTGCCTCCTCAAAAACAGATTTAGAGTTTTGTTTCATTCACACATGCCTAAGTAATGCTGCATTATTAGTCTGTCTACATCGCCAAAGCTCAAAATGAAGTGGTTGCTTTTAACATCTACCTTTAACCAAATTATTCTAGTAAAGGTGTGAACAGTGCTCACGACACATTGTAGTACTTCCTGTATTACCACATGACATCACAAGTTGGACGCTGTGAATTTAACCTAAATATGCAGAGGGTTTTTGTTATGCATGTAAAACATACAAAACTCTATATATGTTTTTGATGAAGAAACTAGCTTATAACATCAGAAAATGGCATAATACAGGCTCTTTAAACACGCTGTATTTGTCACTGTCTTAAAAACGTGAAAGATCTAGTTCTTTTTAAACGGTTTGCACTGGTTGCAATGCAAAGTTATTCCTCTCTTACCTCCTGCACCCAGAGAAACCTAATTATTCACAGCGAAGAGAATCTAAGCACCTTTCACAGCTCTCAGTTTTACAGTTTACCTTTACACTCTACACTGCTTTCTAACAACAACCGGTATGCTAACTCGCACTTCCTGATTATCAAACAATTGCTGGCTTTTAGATGACTTCCAGATCACCATATTCTACAGGCCAATATTATTTAATACTGATGAGGACGACTAAAATGAGTTTGTTATTATGTTGTTATTATTTAGTTGTAATACAGCCTGGTCTGGTCAATAAAAGAAATGATCAGATTCCATATTTGGGAATTTACCTTTCAATATTTAATTGAAAAGTACAATGGCCATGATGCTTTTTAATGCTTTAGGAATTAAATTATTCTTGTTTGACTTTACATGGAAATCAATGCTAAGATGGAAAACACGCTAAATCAGGTTTATAAAATTCCGTTCAACGTCTGGGGGTCGGGAAGTGTTCTGATTGGACAAAGACACAAACGTATTTACGTCTAATGGAGGAAAACGCACAATCGGCTGCCGGTCGGTCCATCTCTTCATAAAAACAAAAGTTTGATGGGTTCAAGTCACTTTAGTCCGTTGTGCTCCTGTGTTTTTGTCTGTGTACCCTCTTTGTTCTAAACTTTCCGTTACCTCTTTGAAAAGTTCCTTGTTTTTATGTTTTCTGCCGGTCATTATTCATAGCTCTTCCAGCACACTAAAAAATAGTTTTGGTTCGAGACCAAAGTTTGCTCAGGGACACATCTTGCAGTGCATCATTGCGTCAGAAGGGTGACCCAATGAGCCCAGTGAATTATTTTTAAGCAGAATAAACGTTTACATGATCATAGAATAAATTAATTCAGCTTTAAAACTGGAATACCCCACTCACTTTATTCAGAATTAAGTGTTAAATGGTATTTTTAGAGTGGAATTAATTTTTATTCTGAATTAATTTTTAAAAAAAAATCTGATTACTCTTTTAAACAGGGCAAATGTAATCAAAAGGAAAATGTGGCTCTTGCCCCCAAACTTACATTTACTTTCAGAGCTGTATTTAAGAATATTTATTTTAAAAATATGTTGGAAAAATGTGATTACAAGCCTTGAGTCAGGAAATTGTTTTAGTTTGTATTTTTAGCACAGCCCAGACAGTACACAGCGGACTTTTGTTGACACTAATACAATATATCTGTACTGGAGCAAGACACATTTTGCTGAATTACATTAGAACAACCAGGGCCATTAAGTTGTCAGTACAGTCTCATTTAGGCGCGAGCTAATGCTAGCCAGAGGAGCTATTATGAAACACCGCAGCTGTAGTAAAGTGCATTCAAATCTTGTAATTCAGAACTTGGAATTTAAAACAGCCCAATCTGTAATGGGCTGCGTTTTAACCATAAACCAGACCCACAAATCTGCAGTGTGACAGTTAAACAGCAAATTACACCTGAGAATATATATTTTGTAATATGGGGTTTGCACACTTTTTCTAGAATGCTAATGCTAGCCAGAGGAGCTATTATGAAACACCGCAGCTGTAGTAAAGTGCATTCAAATCTTGTAATTCAGAACTTGGAATTTAAAACAGCCCAATCTGTAATGGGCTGCGTTTTAACCATAAACCAGACCCACAAATCTGCAGTGTGACAGTTAAACAGCAAATTACACCTGAGAATATATATTTTGTAATATGGGGTTTGCACACTTTTTCTAGAATGTGATGATGTTCTACTCCCAGATGGGGGTGCAAGATCCACTTTTCTCTACTGATAACATTGTATTTTGATGAGTTAACCATAAATACTGAGCCTAGTCATTTGTATTAGTGATTAAAATTGTGATTTAACTGTATTAATTTTAGTATTCATTTGTATTAAAAGTGGACTATGTGACTCTCTTTGGGGGGTTCATCACCTGATTGTCTCTATGGATATGCTATTGCTTTGCCTGGAATATTCCACAGTGTGACATCAAACAGCTCTACACAGCTCTACTTTATATTTTTCCAAATACAAGTCGTTTTATAGCTCAAAAATACCAAGAAAAACAAGCATTCTGAATGTAAACGGGTCGCCTCGCCACAGATCTGACCTGGAACTCGTCTACGCGACCGTGGCTGACCTATAAAGTTGTTGAAACCCAGCAAAACAAGAAGTTAAGAGTCTAGTCGTAACGAAATGATCAAGTTTAGACATGTCATGGCAAAGCGCAATGTTATCTATAGGGAAATCTGGCTCCGGCCCCCATCTGGCGGTATGACATCATTTACATTTTATTTATTATTCCCGTCGCCATAGAAACTACAACTGGTATTTTGTTTATTGTGTATGCCTTACGAAGTATTTTTTACACATTGCTGTCTCATATTTTATCATCAGCTAAGCATAACACAAAGCCTGTCTGCTCCTGTCTACTTCAAGTACTAGCATATTTATATTATGTAGGAACTGTAGGAATGCATGTCGGAGTGTCCATTATGCACAGTACGAAAGAATCCAACCGCTAATGGATATCTGCAGACCAATGCATCATAACATGTCTGAGTAATGCTCTAAAGACATTGTATTTTTACTCCCTGCGCTCTCGTAGTTTTCGGCACGACTACATTAGAGCAAGGCCATGAATAATTCAGGAAGCTTTGGGCTCTCGCAGTATAAACTTGGAGTGGTAATGAGAGTGAATCCACCTGCCACTATCGCACACACTCTACCCGATCCGAGTCACCCGCTGAGGCTCAAATTGTTTGCCAGCACTCGTAGCAGCAGCTGTGAGCCATGCACCAGTGTTTTTATCGGAGACGGCCAACCTTCAGTTCTGCGCGTGGAGATAATGGCTCCACCGTGCGAGGCCAAGCTACAATCTGAGCTATGGAAATGGATGTTTTGATTATGTCGCGGCGCACACAGGCCGACACTTTTTGAACGCCCCACTTTACACATGATGTCAAAACCCTAGACAAACAAACGGGCACATGGCACGCGTTCTACTTTTAAATGCTTTGTAAAACCAGAGATTGTGTAGGAAAAGCAAAGCAAAGGTGAAAGGTAACTGAAAGGCGCTACTGGCACTTTTATTTTGACAAGTTGGACGTCATTGCGCGGTATTAGTAGACAAAATATGACCTTTTTATATATGGATGATAGAACTGTAGTTTATTCCTGACAATGCTCCTTACTTTTTGTAGCTTTAGTTATGAATAAAAACTATTGCTACAACATTCTATCAGCTGGTTCAATACAGAGGAGAACAGCTTAAATTATTAATATTCTTAACCTAGTACTCTAAACATGAAACATTTCGTTATAATACAGTGAGTTTTTGTGAATTTACCATTTGGATATTTCATGACTAAGTACAATGTTATTAAGAGGAATGTAATTTTGTTTTGATTCTTCTAAAAGCCAAATTTTGTAATAAGGATGAGGTTTACAATATTTAATCATAAAGTTAGTTTATCCGAAGTAGAAAGTCTCTAAGGCCTTTTTAAGCATGGCTGCTAATTGTGCCTGTTTCAACAGACACACCAAATAACAGGTGTTTAACTTGAAAAGCTGCCAGTGCATTTAAATGATGATAATGCTTCCTCATTCCAACTGTCCCTGAGTTTGAGTAGACGAAATGTGACATTTTATCTTTGGGTGATTGGGTTTCAATTGACATCACAACATTCAGCCAGTGGTGTTTCAAACAGAAGAGAACAGCTTATAATATTCTTTACATAGTACTCTAAACATGAAACATTTCATTGTAATACAGTGAGGTTTTGGGTCTAAAAAAAGGGTAGACGTAGAAAGTCTCAAACGTCTCTATTAAGTGTGACTGCTAATTGGACCTTTTACAGACTCTTACACATGTAACATGTGTTTAACTTGAAAAACTGCCAATGCATCTAAACCTCAGCTATTTCTATCACAGATGTCATAATACAACTGTTTGCATATTTTATTAAATATGTGTGTTATTATATGTTTCATGATGTTTCGTTTGTTTGTTTTTTATTGAGAACTAAATGAGTTTGAGCATTTCAGTTTTTTGCCAGTGAGTGGGCTTAGGTGATATTGACCAAAATACATTGCTGAAAGACAAAGAAACAAAAGAAACAAAATTTAAGTAGTAGTTTTCTTACTTTTTGTTTAAAAGTTATACTTTTTTCCATTATAAACAATGTACTGAAGATTATCATTTTTCAAGACAAGTGTTTTGATTGGATCAATAACAATATATTCACAAAATGACACCTTTAAAGGTGCACTATGTAACTATTTGGTTGGGGGTCTTTTACCTGTGTCTAGGGAAATTGCTCATTGCTCATTGGAGTGTTCCACTCCAGACATTAAACAGCTCTACCTTACATTTATTCAGTTAGAGGTGGGTTTATTGCACAAAATACCTAGAAAAACAGACATTCTGACTGTGCTTCTCAACAAATCTGACCTGTAATTTGGCCTTGTTTGGTCTTCATGAAGCAATTGACAGACCCTGCACCAAAAAAGTTCCACAATGCACCTTATTAAATCCTGTAGTTTTCTAATGGTTGTGTGTCCTTGTGTGTTGCAGGTTCTGTGAGTCTCCCACCAGCGACCTGGAGATGAGAAACGGGCGTGGCCGGGGCAAACGCATGAGGCCCAACAACAACACGCCCATCAACGACAACAGCAATTCATCGGACAATAAAGGCACTACCAACAACAAGACCCGAGGTGCGTCCAACAGCAAGGGTCGCCGTGGAAGCCAAACCCCCTCCGAGCGCCGCACACCTCCCAACAGCAACACCGAAGACGTCAAAGCCAGCCCCTCCTCCGCCGGCAAACGCAAAACAAAACCTACTTCAGACATGGAGCCCAATTCTAGTTCAGAGGACTCTAAAGGCAACAAGCGGATGCGTACAAATTCGAATAGCGGAGTACTAGGGGGGCTACACTTGCCAACTATAAAAGCGGAGCCTCTTCCTCCTCCAATCGACCGGACTTGCCCATCACCAGTTCTCATCGACTGCCCCCATCCCAACTGCAATAAAAAGTACAAACACATCAACGGACTAAAGTATCACCAAGCTAGAGCTCACAACGATGACGATGTTAAGTTGGAGATTGATGGCGATAGCGAATACGGAGAAGATTCCACTCTCCACCCCGATCCAGGAAACTGCAACGGAGCGTCAATATCCCAGAAAGGTTGCATGTCACCGGCGAGATCGGTAACGCCAAAAGGTAGAGGGTTCGATGTCCAAAGTCCCTCGCCATCTCCGGGCAAGTTTGGGTCCAAGCCAGGTAAAAAGAAAGCCATGGAAGTCGAGGTAGAGCCCATGGATGGTTGCGAAGACGGGGCCTGCCTAACTGACGAAGCAAGCAACGATGGGCTGGATGACAAAAGAGGAGGGAAGAAGGCTGGGGGGAAAGCTGACAAGTTGGCGCAGAAAAACATGAAGTCTCCTCGGCCCGTTGCTCCGGGATCAGTGGCATCCCAGCAAATGTATGGCTTTCCTCCTGGAAATCCAAACTCCAATTCCGCGGTTGCGCCTATCATGCAAGGTATTCCCAAAAGCCCCCAAATGAAAGGCGCACAACCTAAACCGCCAGCCATAGCTGACCCGGCTTCAAATAACTCCAAAGACAAGAAAAAGAAAGACAAGAAGAAAAAGGAGGGGCTGAAGGATGCGGAAAGCCCTAAACCGGCGGGGAAGGGTGTAAAAACTGAGGACGGGAAGGTAACTTATCCAGATCCCTGTGAGCAAGGGAATAAAGGAGATGGACTTCTAAATGGATCTTCAGACCCGCACCAGAGTCGGTTAGCTAGCATAAAAGCAGAAGCCGACAAGATTTATAGCTTCTCTGATAACGCACCAAGTCCGTCAATTGGCGTGGCAAGCAGGATAGACGGGACGGGCATGCCACAGCCCCTGACGCCCCTTCACATAGTCAGTCAGAACGGAGCCGACAACGCCTCAGTGAAAACCAACAGCCCTGCCTACTCGGATATCTCGGACGCGGGGGAGGACGCCGAGGGAAAATCAGAAGGGGTCAAAGCTAAGACGGACGAACAAGGCATTCGAGAAAGCGTCAAGAAGGCATTGTTTCCAAACCAACCATCCAGCAAGGACTCCCCGTACTACGCTGGATACGAGGCGTATTACTCACCCAACTATGTCAACCCAAGTCCTGGTGGGCCCAATCAGGGAACACAAGGGGGGGATGGCCCGGTGAAGTTGAAAAGGGAGGACGACCAAGAGCAAGGTGAGGACAAAGTCAAGGTGGAGATTCACGAAGATCGCAAACCAGATGTCAACACTCCCGGTCAACAGCCCCAGCAGCCATCGGTCATTCAGCAGAGATCCAACATGTACATGCAGCCGCTGTATTACAACCAGTACGCCTACGTCCCCCCCTACGCCTACCACCCCGACCAGGCCTACCACAACCACCTGATGAGCACCAACCCGGCCTACCGACAGCAGTACGAGGAGAGGCAGAGGCAGATGGTAGAGCAGCACCGTGCAGCCGAGAAGAAGGATGTAAAAGAGAGAGAGGCCATGAAAGATGACTGGAAGCAAAAGAGCCCCTTGCCCCCCAGTCTCTCCAAAGCCCCCAGTCAGTCTGACTTGGGGAAGACACAGCCCCAGAGCAAATCCAGAGACTCTCCGTCAGAACCCAAGTCTATGGGCGGGCTGAAGGGAGATGAGCCCAAGACACCACAGGCAGAGGGGCTGAAGATGAAGCTGACGGACGGGGGTCATCACGGGAAGGAGGACCCCAAACAGGCTCTGGAGGCCAGGGGGCAGGCGGGGATGGAGCAGGCCATGTGGTACAGACAGGTAACCCCACTCTGCAGTTTGTTGTATTGGTATAGTGAATATGAATTTTTTCATGTAAATTTAAAACCACCAGATTCAACACACTGTTTTCAGTTTGTAGAGGTGGGTAGTATTCAGTTACATTACTCAACTTTTTAAAAAATATACTTATATACTCAAGCAGTACTATAGTTACTTATACAATATATTTAAGTTACGGTATATTATAAATCAGATGTTATGTTTCGATAGTTACTCCTAGTTTCCCCAAATACTTTTTTACTCTTTCACTTGAGCAATTTTGTGGCTTTGTACTTCTACTTGAAAACTATTTTTAAAGTAGCATTACTTTTATTTAAAATTACTCCAAATTTTTGACTACTCTACCTACCTGTTAGTTTGTTGAACATTCCAGAAAACATATATAAAGGAATTTTTACATTTTTACAGTACAACCTATACAATTATGTTTTAAATATACTTGTCTATTGGTTACTTTGAAATCAAAAGCTCTTTAATGGCATTGTACCTCCCAGTATTGTTTATCTTGTTTAAATGTCTAAATGTAGCATAATATCATGTTTTCTTGGAGCTAGATCACAGTTGGATTCATTTAAACCTGTATATTTATTTTGACTAAGAGTAAATTCAAGTTTCCTTGCAAAGATCAAGATCACACTTAATTGCAGTTGATGAAATCCACCTCTTGCTTACTCAGAGCATCCTTAAGCTGACCAATACGAGGTGTGGCAGGAAAGGTGTTTTCACCTGAGCACAAAGCTGCATTCAAGAGAAAATTACAGATCATAATATGCCGTAATTGCGTATTGCGAAGGGAATAGGATCACAATTCGATTTATCTCACCATATCAGCCAGCCCTATGTAACATTAGTAACATGTTGTTCCACAGCAGTATTCTGAGAGCCAGAAGCCGTCAGTGGAGGAGGAGCACCAGCAGCCGCCCCGGTGGAAGGATGAGCGTGACCGGGACAGGGAGCGAAAGCTAAAGGAGGAGAGGATCAGGCCCAAGGACTCTCAGAGTGCAGCTAAAGAGACAGAGCCTAAAGACAGTGAGCGGCTAACAGAGGAGCACCGCTCCCTCAGCAAAGACTCCAGGCCTAACCCACACATGCAGTTCTCCTCCCCCCTCGCACAGCACCAGGGCTACATGCCCTACATGCATGGGTACCCCTATGGACAGGGCTTTGACCCCAACCACCCCGGGTACAGGGGTATGCCCTCTGTCATGATGCAGAACTACCCAGGTACACACACTACTTCAGTCACACTGGATATGAAAGGAGAAAGCAACACTTGGAAAATATTTAGCCAACTAATATAGTGACCAGGGTTTTGCTGAAACACAAATTCAAGTTAATGAACATGTTGGCTTCAAATTGTGTGATAATTTTAAAAATGCTTTTTGAACTAATTGAGTGTCTTAAATTTAGCCCATTTTGGAGTTTCAGTATTTTTCTAAATCAGATCTTTTTTAGCAATTCATCTTTTTCAAAGGAATGACACTGAACCACTTGGCACAGTGGCACTTCGCTGGCTGAAATGATTAGTGGATGAATCACAGCTCCTCTGAGACAGTGTGAGCCGTAATGATGTGATGTGATGTGATGTGATGTTAGGAAATTAATTTGATTCTATCAGTGTGTCACATGTGTTGAACAGTATAGGGAAGCACAAAGCATAAAGCTGCATAACACACAGCTCCTAGTTGTTAAATGCATTTATACTATGGCTACAAACTGAAACGTCTCATCTTTGATTCTGAAAAGCCTGTTTCACTGTCTGAAAATGTTTCAGATATTAGTTAGTTCTGTGTTTTACATGAGTCCTTACATTCTAGAGCCCAAACAGCTGAGCATTTGTTTACCCACTGCTATGATAATGACAGTGATATGGAATGTGACTTAACTGTTGCCGACTGCTTGTGTGTTATGCAAAATGAATGCACAGCAGTCCAGTTAGCCACTGGAATTCTCACTCATTTTCACATAGGTGGTATAATATAGTCTAAATGTCATGAATGTTAACATGATTTTCTCCTTCCAAGGTTCGTACCTACCCGGAGGCTACCCCTTTTCCCCATACGGGAGTAAAATAGTTGGTGAGGAGGGCAGCGAGAAGTCTCGTGCTAGTCCCACTGTGACTAAAGCCGCCCCGGACTCCAAAGCGCTGGACATTCTGCATCAGCACGCCAGCCAGTACAAGAGCAAGTCCCCCACAGTGGGCGACAAAGCTCCTCATGAGCGGGACAGAGAGGGGGAGCGAGGAGCGACCGGAGAAAGGGAGCGCGATGTGGACCGGCCGCGCTCCTCCCCCTCACAGCGCATCATGCCCTCACATCACCACCTGGGATACCCTCTGCTCTCAGGGCAGTACGACCTCTCCTACTCCACAGGTACGTCTGCCCCACACAGCTGTAGTCAGGGTGTAGGGACATGTTTGATTTTCAGCTCTTCTAATGTTTCATACACGCTGAAGTGGAAATAAAACACCATTACTCACTACCACCACTTTTCACACAGAGCTGCTTACTTGGGCAGTACCTGGGGGCTTAAGGGGAGAGTTAGTGAGCTGAGGGGCAGGGTGTTTGGGCAGGTATAACTCTGCCTCTGTAGGTGTTTGTCATCGGAAACTGCAACCAGGGAAGTCATTTTTACTAGAAAGCTGCTAAGAACAGGACGCAGTGCTGTTAAGGCTTTCTAGTGGCGGTTACAGTTTGCCTACATGGAGATTTGCATTTATTTGATTGAAAATGTTTTTATTGTTATTAAAAGTATCACCAGAGATTTTCCCGTATCTTGCCCTGACGGCATCATCTGCTTGTTACATACTGACATTAAAGTGCTTGTTTAAAATGTAACTCAGCGCATATACGTCTTTCAAATAGTTCCCATTCGTATAATATTTGAGTAATTGTTGGCACTAGGCCTGCATCTACTGGCGCAGTGAAGAAGTAAGCAGTCTGTGACAAGCTAAGAACAATGGCAGCTTGGGATAAACCTGCTAAGCTGATTATCGGAGGTAATTTAAGCACGGACATGATCAAAACAAGTCTAGCTGAGGTGTACGGGTTTAAAAAACACAGAGGAGCTTCTTGGATTAGAATGTACGGACGTAGATGGATATATTTTTTGGTGAATGTGCAAATTTAAAAACTCAGAAGTAACAGCGTGTCCCTTAAATACTTTGTTTTACTGGTATATTCCTCATCGACATGAATGGAGGTGGTTAGATTGGACGTGTTTTGTGGATGTGTCATGTGTGAATACAAAGAGATAAAGGCGACAGGAGAAAAGTACTGGCTAATTTGCACTTCTAATTACACGTGATTGGTGCATAATTGAGCCATAAAACACTGTCACAAAATGAAAAAAACAAATTACACAAAGCTTTGGCAGCGTATGTAAATGTTGTACTTCTCTTTTGTGTGACAACAAAATGTTCTCGTCTGCAGCGTACGGGGACACGGGAGGTCCATTATTCATTTGAATGTTAAAAGTTCAGACCTCCGAGCGTTCGGCTGAAATAACAGTACGGCTAAGGCTAAAGAAATACAAACCATTGATTTAAACATAGACCAGCCATGACTAACCTGCTAGCTACCGGGTTCCAACTAGCATGGGCGCAGGGTGACCAGATTTACAGAATTCTAAACTGGGACACACCCGAGTTGGGATGTTTGGTGTAAAAGAGCGTTTAACATTGTGCATAGTCTGAGGGAATTTATTTTATTGTCATTTGCAAACATGGTTTTGTATATTTTGGCTAAACAAATGATGATTTATGCTCCTCTTTACTGTTGCCGAGGATCAGATTAGTCAAAAATTGTGATAGTCCTGTTTTAGTCCTGGTTTAGTCTTGGTTTAGGCCTGGTTTAGATCAAATTGGTCAAAAATAGGGACACTTCTTTTATAAAACTGGGATATATCTTTGGTTTTGGATAAGTCTGCTGGGACAGGGAACACAGGGCTCAAAACTGGACCTGTCCTGGGTAAATAGGGACCCTACATGGGCGTGAAGTGGTTCCTTCGAGCTCTAGTTGCAATTTACTTATTATTATTATTGAAAATTGTTGCCCCTTTCTCTTTAACTTTTGGAGTAAGTTTTGGTTTTAAACTGTTCGTATTAGCCCACTCTGCATGATCTTGCCGTTTTTATTTTGTTATTTTGTGTTGTTGTACAGTTGTAGGGAGTATTATCTGTAACATAAGGGTGAGTTGTACAGTTGTAGGGAGTATTATCTGTTACGTAAGGGCAGGTTGTTGTACAATTGTAGGGAGTATTATAGTATGAATGTATTCTTGTATCTCTCACTGTTTGAGTGGAGCTGTAGGAACCTGTTGTTATAAGTCATTTTCTGATAGATTTAATTTTATATTGTAATTTTTGGCTCTTTTTTTTTTTTTTT
>KN504023.1:0-11413 GCA_000787155.1 Scartelaos histophorus | reverse complement strand
TTGGCTCTTTTTTTTTTTTTTTTTTTCTCCACACAATTCTCTATAAATATACAAAAGCAGGATATAAAATAATGCACTAAAACAGTATTTTCATTAGCAGGATGCACTCTGGTTGTCAAAAACTGAAGTGAATCTTATCAAACCTGTTACTACATTATTTTGGGCAAACATAGCATTTTGATAACAGTAAAGGGTAATGTGGTGATCAAAATATGTTACGTGTTTGTGGTTAATTCCCTATAGAAGTGTAAAACCTCCTCTTAAGTATCAGGATATGAGTATCGGAACTGAAAAAGCAGAATTCCTCGTTGTTCTTGTTGGGAAATGCCCCAGTTACTAGTTGCCTGCAACACACCATGGTCTGTTCCTGAAAGCTGTTGGTAATGCTTTCGAACGCAACCATGACTACCAGCCTGTGTGCGCCCCCTCCTCCAACCCTTCCCCCTTCTCCTGCCTGACAAAACACACGGCCATTACAGTGAAATACAACACACACACTAGCTGCGGTGTTTGCATACAACACAGGACAGGTGCCAGGGTTCTCTCAGCACGAAAACGGCAACAAATGAAACCTTCCGTCAACCGCCCGGGCTCCACGCTCCGGCGGAGGGTTACGGTGATACGGGGAGTCGTGCACCGGCCTGGTTTGGCTGTAATGAGGCTGTGCCAGAGCCGTGCCGCAGTGAGACAATACGCCGCTCTCTCCGTTCAGTGTGGGTCTTCTGAGGACAAGTGGAAGCTCAGACTGTAATGAAGATGTGAGAGCAGAGCCACAATAGTGCAGACAACAGGGACATCTAGTGGCCCGACTCCAGTACTGCGGCAGGGAGCAACACCACTCAAATGCAGTGTGATTATGTAAGAGGGAGTGTTAAGATGAACTTTAAAACCCTACAACGTATCTGTGCTGTAGATTGAGTTGGATTATTTGACTTTAGTCCTCCTGTAAAATCTGGATTAGGTACTTGAAATTATTTTTGTCATGAATTGATTTATGGTTTCAGATCAGTGATGCTTGTAATATGAATTTGATGCATTTGCTGAGTGTCCCTGTAGAGTAAGAGCCAAAGATTAGATTATCTTGTAGATATCAATACATAAAGATAAAACCATAAAGTGTGTTAGCATAGAATTAGTTGTTCTCATTCTCAGTTTATGAACAGACCAGGTCTCATATAAAAGCTCCGAACCTCCAGAATTCCTTCCCTGAGCTGCAGAGGCTGCACTAGCACTGACTCAGGATGGTGCAGGGGCTGGAGTTTAGGGAGTGACCATTCAGAGTCATTTTAAACAAATGGATTTCAGCATTGGAACTGGCAACCCAAATGCTACTATAATTTAGCCGTCATATTCAGTGTTTTTGTAGATAAGAATAGATCCACATTGCACATGTTATCAGTGAAACTGTTTGATTTAACTGTTTTGTTGTTTTGATTTGGATGTTAACCACTTATCTGGGGACAGATATGTTATAATAAAGGTTTTATCATTTTATAATTTACACATTGTAAAATTAATCATATAGGCTGCACAATTTTAAACTTTCCGCTCCAAATAGTCCTATGTTTTTGGCTACAGTGGTCCCCAAACTGGGGGTCTCAGAGGCTCTGCGCTTTGTGGAATCAACTTTATATAATGTCATTTATTTCATGTACTGCTACAAATCTGTAAAGCTAAACCTGACTGGATATTAATACAATTTATATGAAATCTTGAGAGGAACAACATTCAGTGTATATTACTATCAGGGTGCTGCATCAAGCACTGGGAACACTTGTACTAGAGCACTAAATGAAATGATTCAAGAAAGGAAAAATGTTAAACAAATGAAGGTTTTTAATGCTCTTTTCTGTTTTGTGCTTCCAGGGAAACCTGACCGTCACACCTCAACCCTGCAGAGATTCATGTGACTGGCTCACATGGCGCAGCCTCCTGGGTGTTACCTTTAGACATCAGTTGAATGGTGTATCTCTGTCTGTTTTTAGCTCTTCTGCCCACGGCTCGGCAGATTCTCCTCTTTTTTTAGTTTTGTTTTTTGTTTTTCCCTCCTTTCCCTTCGTCAAAGCTTGAACTGTTCCAGGACTGCCACAACCAGGTTCTAAGCCATCTGCCCCCACCTCAGACCCCCAAAAAACTCACTTAGTCTCTGCACTGTCGACGAATACAATGCAAAAAGACCCTATTGGAGAACAGCATTATTTTAGTTGCTTTTTTGTTTTTGTCAAAGAATCAGTAGTGGGTTTTCAAAAGGGAGAGCTAGGTGGAAATCGCAAAATGGGGGAAACGGTATAGAAATGATTTCAGTTCTCACGTAAACAAGAATATATCCGAAACTTGACACGTTTTGGAATAGGGGGAATACACCGAGCGCTGCTTTGTTTGCGGAGGCGTGAGAGCGGACATTTTAGCCACCGCCATCTTTGTTTTTCCAGTTCAGGGACGTCATCTCTCACCAACGGACCACGCACACCTCAATGGAGAATTAACATTGTCCATATTTTGTCATGATCTGTTCCATATTGTTTTGTTCATCTTTAAATGTTCTGATTTCGTACATATGTTGAAGCCATATGAGCAAGTGAGTAGTGTTGTCACGATACTAAAATGTCCAACCTGATTTCGATACTCAATAACAACTCCCGATACCAGGATGATAACACAAAACGCTCTTTTGAGAATAGAATGTGATTTTCAACATTAAAGAGGGGGTATTATGCCAAATCTATCATGTTATAACGCTGTTCTTTCATAAAATAAAAAAAAACACACCTGAAGAGTTGTCATCCATGCATGTTTGAGTAATTTGGCAATCTCCCCCGGGCCCTGTTCAAATCCGGTACAGTCAGAAGTACGATTCTGTCCAATGCTCAGTCAACAAACCCACATCACCGCATAAATATACAAAAACTGAACGCGGAAACTTGACGAATCTGCGGTGATGTGCGGTAGTTTCCTTAGCGGGAAGCACGCCCTCTGTTTTGTTATAGCGTTCTGAAGGGGGAGCGACTTAGTAAAGGGAGGGAGACTCGGAGCAAAGCAAGAGCGACTTCTAAAACACGTTAATATGTTGTATTTGGCGAATAGAAGTCAAATACCCCCTCTTTATACAGTAGTACTCATTTCTGTCCTGTGAATGTGACTTTTTAATATCGATACCCGCTCAAGTGAGTTTCAATGCTGGTTTTGGTATCGATCAGTGTCCAATTTTTGCTTTTTACAACCCTACAAGTGATACCATTTTGACAATAAGAGCCACTACTTGTTTTGGTTTTGTTTCTAGAACGACTGTGCACTGAACAATGTGAAATTTGCTATTGCTATATTCTCTATTTTTCTGCTGTAAAATAACTGTTCACAGCCTACAAAATGCGTAACTGTTTATAAATGTATACATGAATTCTCTCTGTAAATTAGGATTGCGTATTTGAATGCCATTTTTGTCATCTCCTCTCTCACTGTGCAAAAAAATTCACTTTTGGATCTCAAATTGTGTTATTTGTTTGAAAATGTTTGCCATTTTGGGGGTTTTGCGCCTAAGTTTGCTCATGTGGCTTCATCATAATTTCGTTTCTGAAATTGTAGGCAGTTTAAAGGTTTGGTTTACAAATCGCACACAAACTAGCCCCGCACTGACACTAAACAGAAGTGAGTGAACCTGGAAACAGAAGTTAATTCTTAGTCCGATTAAAGAAACTGTGGAACTTCAGCTGCAAATTACATAGCGCTTCTCGTTATTTTTAATATTTCAATTGATTTGATTGTTCAGCCCTTAAAAGTGAAGTGCGTAACATTTTTAGGGAAGGGTCTGGCATCTGTTTCTCCATAGAAAGGTTATTGCTTTGTCTACAGTGTACGGATTAAATCTATAGACGCTATGAAAAATTGTTAACAATACATTCTAAATTCTGGAATGGAGCAGCTGGAGGCAAAAGTGAAGTGGAACATCAGCGACTTTCATGGTAAACCTGGGATTAACTTCAGAACCTCACAAATTATGAAAAATCAAGGACAATTTGGAAAAGTCAAACCTCTTTCATCCATGTGAATGATTCAGAGCCCAGTTTAAAAACACTTACAATTGTTGTTTTACATTATTTATTTGACAACAGTTTGATCCTGATGATCCACACTAAGCATTTTTACAAAGACAAAATCCACATTTTGAGGTTTTACTAGACAAATCCTCAGAAATGTTGAGCCTCACTTTATTTACAGATATATTACACATTTCATCATAAGTTCTACTTTTTGTGAAGCCCAAATACTATTTTAGTATGATTTTTTTCCATCCTTCTTAACAGAGAAGCAAAGGAAATAAGATTTATAGCATGAAAATTCTAAATAGTTGCTTA
Source organism: Scartelaos histophorus (assembly GCA_000787155.1). Lineage (NCBI taxonomy): Eukaryota > Metazoa > Chordata > Actinopteri > Gobiiformes > Gobiidae > Scartelaos > Scartelaos histophorus. The sequence goes on along the minus strand of KN504023.1, from coordinate 7,061 downwards.
TTTTTTTATTTATAATGTCATAAAACCATTAGCATTTAGATCTGCTCATCAGTTAATTATTGTAAATATATGATGTTAGCTTCATATTGCCTCCACTTGCTCCATTTCAGAATTTTGAACATTCTGGTGACAGAAGATTTGAAAGTGTCTATATATCACGAGGGAGACGAGTATTTTACAGTACTACACCACGTTGCAGTTCAGATCTGTGGAAAGGAATTACTGTATTTTTGAGCAAGAGAAACACCTGTAATGAATAAATGCTAGATGTTTAATGTCATACCATGGAACATTCCAGACAAAGCAATAACATCTCCGTAGAGGAGTAAGTAGGAGGTCTTCCACCAGAAAATTTGCGCATTGCACCTTTGAATTAACATCACTGTTCCCTGAAATAAAAAGGAAAAATGAGTTTATGGCTTGTTTCGGCTGAGTGGTACTGTACGATTCCAGTCAGCATCGTACTCATTCATGGTCATTTGTTTTGTAATACATTTAGTGTCCTTATAAAATGAACTCGGTAATACGGACTGTTGCCCACTGATATTAAAGTGGAATTGAAAGTGTTGAAGTTTGAAGCAAAGTAATGATTATGAGTTTTCTGCAGTCTAAATTAGACTTTACTTTTACTTTTACTGATGACACTGTTTGGTCAGTATTTTTGGAAATAGAAACAATTGAGAAATGTCACATGTCAAGTCTAAAACTATGGAAGATATTGTGATTCTTTAGAATTTGAATTTTAAATCCTGATGAATATTTTTAACTCTGAAAAAGACATTTGAATTATTTTTATTCAGAATTTGCTGAAATTTTAGGTGTAAAATTCCTCAAAACGGGTGCATTTGAGGAGAGGGAGCAACCCGAGAACATAGAGAAAAATCCTTACTTGCAAAATGTGAAAATGTATTAGGACATGTAACGTTTCGGCACTAGGTCTTCATCAAATAGAGAGTGAGAGCTCAGGTGGCCATCTTAAAAAGGGTGTGGCAAGCACCCAAGGGTGGCAGGTCATAACGGCACAGTGAACCCAAAAACACAACATAATTCAAAATACAAAGGCAATCATTAAACAATATTAATAATCATATTGCTAATAGTAGTAGAAAAAATGATAAAAATAATAGAAAAATGCAACAGAGTATCTGAATACATATAGATATTATATAAACACCCAAGTATGGAGTAAGACGGGCCTGTTTTATACATAACTATATATACACAAGGGATCATAAACCCAGCCCATGTACAACCCAACAGAGACAAGGTCACAGGCAGGCAGGTGTAAAATTCAAAATCTAATTCAACCAATTATAATTTTATTCTGAATTTTAGTATAGTGAAATTTTAAGTATACTTTTTTATTCAGTTGAACCTATTGAAAATGTCCACTTCAAATTTCAGCGACTAAAATTCTGAATAAAAAATAATCCAAACTAAATTCAAAGTGACAAATTTGATGGCATTTAAAATTCTAAATCTCATGACACAAATTATCTTCCTTTTAAACTTATATTCTTAAGCAGTCCCATGAAGTTTGCTGCAAAAAATCTATTAATAAAAAGAAAAAAGAAGCTATTTTCCGTTATGAAGAGAGGCAGGCTGAGGTCTACAGTACCACCAGAGGAAGAGGCACCAAAGATAAGCAGGTGAAGGCCTGAATCCAACAACATCTAGTATAGAATAACTATAACGAAAGATAAACATCATCCACACAAGAGCTGCCTTCAACCAATGTACTTTAAATTATATGTACATTTATTGCGTATCAAAATTCACGTATGATGCTAGAGCTGTTTAATGATATACTGGGGAACATTTCAGGCAGAGCAATGACATCTCCATAGAAACAAACAGGTGACGAACCCGGTTTTGTTTTAACATGAGGCAATTAGTTTTTGTTTTTTTAATGTCATTACCAAATTGCATAATACAACTGAATTTCTGTAAAACGTTGATGGGATTGAAAAAAATCTGGCAAATATTAAAAATCCAGTTCACTCTACAAATTTAACACATCCAGGAGTTTTATATTTGAGAGCACACTTCCATTTTTACAGCTGACTTATTAGAATCCAACGCAAGTTTGTAGAAGTCCAAACTGCACAGTTAGCGGGATTTTACCGAAATAAACCCCATTGGAGAGACCACACATTGAAATTTTGATTTGAGTCTGACAAATCTTGCATCACAACTCCACATTTTCCATACTCACCATTGGATTTCATCATAAATTGCGTCTATTCCACCTCCCTCTGCCCTCTCCCCTCTCCACGCTGACAAAATGACTTGTTTTTTGCATCTATGGTTGGCGTGTTTCGGTGTTCGTAACATGTGAGGGTATCCTATAGGCAGCTGCAATGTTGTCATTCTATTAGTCCCTGTTTTTTTTAGTATACCAGCAGACTGCACACACGCACACACATACACACATATACATATACATATACATATATAGTTTTTTGAATCCAGAACATTGGTTGTGAAAAGTGCTTCTGTTGTATCAGAGAGTAATGTTATCTGAGTAGTTAAAGCAGAGTCCATATATTCTAAAAATGTGTATGAAAAAGCCAGAGGTGTTTGCTGTCAGCATATCGGAACGTGCGTCTTCGTTTCATGGTAATATATATTTATTATTGGCCGGCGGTTGTCTCTATTTGGTGCCTATAGTTGAACATTCTGTGAAGATTCGGAGGAGACATTCGCTCGTTTGTTCGTTCCTGACCCGCCTTCTCTCACACTGATCCTCGCCCCCCTCGGAGCACCGGCGTGGACGGGTGCTCGGGTGTTTACAATGTTTTCCCCATTTCCTTTAAAAGTGCGAGCGATCCAGATCTCTCCTCTTCCTCTTCCTTCCCCTGTTCCTTCTCCTCCACCTCCTCCACCTCCTCTCCATCGCCCCCTTCAGGAGTTTGTGCAAAGTGTACATTATCATGGTTCTTTTTATACAATACTCTGTAACTTGCCTTTGTAAATTTGGGCTGGAAAATAAATCTTTTTATGAGAACGTCTGGTCAAGTGTCTTTGATATATAAATACACACATGGGTCAATGACGTATAAGGATTTTTAACAGGCATATTTTAAAAATTTGTTCCGTATGCATAAATTTATGACATTTATATTCAGCATTTTTTTTTTTTGTACACTAGTAAAAAAAAGTACCCGTGACCCCTCCAAAATTGTTGTTCCCTCTATAATTTGTTTGCTATTTTAAATGTAAACAACACTTAATTCTGAAGATTCCAAAAGTTGTGTGACGAGTGGTAACACGTGTCTTTAGCTCTGATTTAGTAATTGGCTGATGTCTTTGGCGTTTTTTGCCCCAACAACTCAAAATTTGGCATTGCACACGCCTGTACCATTGACACCCTCTGAATTTGAGATCGGTCGGGCGAGCTGTTCCAAAATTAGGCGTTGAACAGACAAACAAACAGACACACAACCATAGACTGTATAAAAGAAGTGGACTAAGTGTGTCATCGAGAGTGTGATGTCACCCACAGTGTTCAGCGCCGCTTAAATGAGGCTCACGATACTTCACGTTTACAGGAGCCAATCTGAAGCCAGGATCTATGTTATGAATCGTATTTTTTTGACAAAATAACTGAAAAAAAATCAGGATCATGATTAATAAGACATATTACACATAGATTAATAAGAACATTTTAAGACCAAGATGACGAGGCCACAGCAGCAGGTACAGAGAGACGCGCAACAAGATCCTAATGTAAGTCAATGGGAGCCAGAGTCTGAAGGAGCCGGAAGAGCCTCCTGGAGCACTTCCTGTTTGGCACACGGCGGCTAATGCGTTAGCTATGTCCATTCATATATACGGTCTATGAATACTCCCTACAACTGTACAACAACTCACCTTTATGTCATTTTTCCCGGTCACTTTCTCATCAGATTAAAACAAAGTTCAGCCCATGATTAGTATTATTTTAATAAAAACATTACACCTTCTTTGCCTTCTCTACAATTAGACTTCAAGGCAAAAAGATGTAACATGTAACATGGTGTCCTGTGTTGTTGTCATTCTTTGGGTTTCTATAATCACCTTTTTGTGTGTTTATGATCATTTTGAACTTGTATGCCCAGAGGGCTGCTTTGAAACTAATCAATAGTTAAAATATTATAATATTAGTTATATTATTAGAATATCGCCATCTATTGGATGATTTGGGCAAAGCCAACAATTGGTTAAATATTTTGTCACTACTGATTTTACCTACACAAACTGTATACAAATGTTGGGGAATTCTTACTTGTTGGTTTTGTTAACTCTGCACAAGATAAACTAGGATTAAAAAATTACAAGTTTAACCAAAGCATAATTACAATGTTGATGTGACATGATTAGCCTTGGAAACCGAAATCTGTTCATTCCAATGTTTTACATTTTCCAGGTACGTGCCACTGAGACTTTTGACATTTTTGAAGTGGCTCTCAATGATAGTAACTACCGTTTTGAACAGCCTCATCAAGGAGTTCAACTGTCTCCCCACTGCAGAATGGAGATCATGGCTGAGGCAATGGAGGCACTGCTTCACAACTTCAAGTGAGCTTCAAGGAGAGGAGACACCTGCAGGGAAGGGCCGAGCTCCTGCAGAAGATGCTGCCTCTGTGTCAGGTCCCTCAGGTCCTCAGGCTGAGGGAAACCTCCTGCTCCTACTTCACAGCAGAGGAGCAGACACATGACACTGTCCACTCAGTAAAGAGTTTAAGATTATACTTGTGCACATTTCTTCAAACGGACGTTCTTGCACTGTAGCAAAAATAAAGAGGTGCTGTTTCTGTTTAAGTTCCAAGCATTTTCTGACCCTGTACATCCACATTTACATCACTTAAAGGTGCAACTTTAATGGTGAAGAATGTGTCATCTGATTTTTTTCCATGGAGACTTTATTGCTTTTCCCTGAAATATTCCACAGTAGGATTGATTTGATCTATTTTGGATTTATTCAATTACAGGTGTTTTTTTTGCTTAAAACTGTACAGATCTGATTTGTAATTTGACATGGTGGATTCACTTTTTTGTCTTCATGGAGATCGATATGTTCACTGTGGAGGATGATGGACAAAGCAACATCCCCGTGGAGATGAGGTAACAGACCCTCCATTAGAAAACTACACAGTGACTTTAAAGTAATTTTTGGCTAAGTCAGAGGAGCAGAAGGTCACAACAATAGGGAAATAATTAAATGTTAATTTTGATATAACGGGTAAATGTTCTTGTTTTTAATCATGTGTTTGTGTATCTTTATGACCCCTTTGTTTAAAAAGTGGTGGTGGTGTCTCTATTTATTTGAATAAATAATTTTGAATGGAATATCTGAGTCATCATTTTACATTGTTGTCACTGACACATCCTTTGGTTTTCTTATATTATTATTATGTCATTTAGCTAAACTGACTTGAATATTTTAGTATTATCAGTCATTTAAATGAAACAAAAGTACTCAGTAACAGAAATCTACATGTCTTAAATATAGTCATATTTATTTTTGACAGAGTGGGCCTATATATTGTTAATTAAGACCACAGAATGTATCTAATTTTAAATCAAACATCAGTTTTAATTCAAGTAAATGGGCCTAATATATAGAAAATGTTATAATTTGATTATATAATAGGCCTATTCATTTCACAGACTAGAAAAGGACCTTGTTTGGAGAAGGGAGTGGCCAGAGCTCTGCCCTGTGTCACCACCAGAACAAGGCCCCTCATTGGTTGACTTGACGCGAACAGCTGCAGAAAGTTTAATATTTTCAACTTTGGCAAAATTCGCATACCCCTCCCTTTTGGGTGTTCACGCGCCAAACGCTCAGTTCGCGTGTTCGCGCCGCTCAAAACGTGCAATTCGCGCCGCCCAATTCGAATCTTTCGCGCCGCAGAACTTTTTCCGCGTATCAACGCGTCTTTACATAGGGTTAACATGTAAATCGTTCGTGCCATTCGCGTTTCGTCTGAACACGGCTTGACAGAGGGCTCCGCCAGACGTTCCCAACAGACCCTCACTACACGCTTGGGCCTACCAGGTCTTTCCGGCTTCCTCCCCCGTCAGCGGACACAACTCACCACCAGGTGGTGATCAGTTGACAGCTCAGCCCCTCTCTTCACCCGAGTGTCCAAGACACACAACCGGGGGTCAAATGACACAACCAAGTCAATCATTGACCTCCGGCCTAGGGTGTCCTGGTGCCACGTGCACTTATGGACACCCTTATGCTCAAATATGGTGTTCATTATAGACAAACTATGACCAGCACCGAAGTCTTATACCATAACACCGCTTGGGTTCAGATCAGGGAGAACGTTCCTCCCAATCACCCCTCTCCAAGTGTCACTGTCATTACCCACATGGGCGTTGAAGTCTCCCAGTTGACGGAGTCCCTGGTCGGTGCACTGTCCCCTCCCAGAGACTCCAAGAAGGCCGGGTACTCAGCACTACTGTCGGGCCCGTAGGCCGACACAACAGTGAGAGACCTGTCCCTGACCCGAAGGCTCAGGAACATGACCCTCTCGTTCACTGGGGTGAACTCCAACACACAGTTGCTGAGCTGCGGGGCTACGAGCAGGCCCACGCCAGCCTCTCAAGGAGTTGGGTTCCAGAGCCCATGCTGTGCGTGGAGGTGAGGCCGACTATATCTAGTCGGTAACGCTCGACCTCCCGCACAAGCTCAGGCTCCTTCCCCCGGTAACGCTCGACCTCCCGCACAAGCTCAGGCTCCTTCCCCCCCAGCGAGGTGACATTCCATGTCCCCAGAGCTACTCTCCATGTCCGGAGATCTGGTCGTCGAGGCCCTCGCCTTCGACTGCTGGCCATATCCACTTGCACCGGCCTCCTATGGATCTTCCCGCAAGTGGTGGGCCCAAGAGAATGGTCCCACGTCGCTTTTTCGGGTTGTACCTGGCCGGGCCCAGTGGGGGAAGGCCCGGCCACCAGGCACTCGCCATCGAGCTCCCACTAAATAGCTAAATATCCCACTAAATAGCAAAATATTATTATTTAGCTGAGCCAGTCTGCCATTTAGTCTGAGCCACCTGCCAGGTCCATCA